>PQVD01001602.1:0-13790 GCA_003012265.1 Setaria equina
TTTCTCTTTTCATTTTTTCATTTACAAATTCTCTACTGCACTTCATAGACGCAATTCGTCCATCCAACCTTCGCACATCTTCTACGGAGCACCCTGGCACTTGTTGCAAAATTTGCGATAGGACAGGAAATTGCTCTCTCTGCAAAAAAGTTTTCAAAAGCTATCAGTCAAATAAAAAATCACTGGGTCATCTTATTTTCCAAAATTACCGACCTCAAATAGTCGAGTCTACACATGAAAACTCCGAAATTCTCCCTTTAATATTTACAGAAGTTTCCTTTTTTGCATCAAACATTTCGACCAAAAACTGAATGTATAACTATCAATACTTATTCGAATTAGAGCACAAATATAAGAGTTTACGCCAGCGACGATCTTGTAAGTATATGCATATTTAAAAAAAAAAAAAAAAAAAAAAAAACCACTTAAAAAGAAGCAAAGTAATTTACCAGAGAAGAGTAAATAAAAAAAACAAGTGACAAGAGATGAGTGAGTGCCAATTCGTCTGATCCGTGAATTCTCAAGCTCTGAATACTCTGCACAAGCATGAAAATGGCTATTTTTTCATTGCAGCATTTGCTTAACTGAAAAAAAGATGAAGTCAGAAATTGTGAAGCCACTCAAATATCTTCCATTTTTCAGATTCTTATCTCTATGAAGAGAATTGATCGAGATATTAAAACAACTTCAGAACGAACGCTTTCGGCGACATTTCTACAGACAGGTATTACTCGAACCACTGAAGTTGCATCGCGATAAGTTAAGCACAGAAACATAAATTCAACAATTTTACCTACTGTTCCCTGAAAAAAATCACTTATAAACAGAAGCTGATTTCTTGATTAAGTCTAACGGTCACAAAAAAGAAAAAAAAATAAAAAATAGAGAGCAGAATAATTTAAAGACAGTAAAAAAATTATATACACATAATTTTTTCAGTGTTGATGCTGAAACCATGCCGATAAAAATTTTATCAATCAAAGTACGGAAATAAAAGGCGTCAGAATTTCAGACAATGAATGAATAACAAGCCTCGTCTTTTAAAAAGCAGTTTTTTATGCAAGATGATTGCTCGACCTTGTCACCTGTAAAACATTCCATTTAGAAGCAATGATATTAAACATGTTTTGAATGAAAAATTTCTTCAGAACTGAAGATTCTCCATGAATCTAATGATTTCTTTACCTGTATCGGAAATACCGAATAAATTTCGCAGAAGAACTACGCATTCCCGTGTCAAGATACAAGCCATATGTTCAGCTAAAAGCTGCTCTTGGGAAGACTCATCATTTTCCGCTGCAAATTAACTTTACTGACGAAATTACAAATCATAAATTTTCTTGAGATAAAGAAAATGAAGGGGTATGAAAATTTTCATTTATTGAATACGAAGACTAAAAAATCCAAGAAGAATCTATTAATAATCAAGGGAGAAACAGAAACTGAGCGAAGCAGAATGAGTTAAACAAGAAACTAACAACATTCCGAAACCGCAAGTTGCTCCCATCTACTCTGCAATCGCCTGTTCAACTCATCAACCACTGTCAGTAGCAGTTGTCTCACACTATGATATGCCATTTCCGGACATGCACACAAAAATGGTTTCCTTAGAAAAATTATACAATTACTAAGCTCTTACATTCATTAATCAAAAATACTCAAAGAATGAACCACATTACATTGTTTATTATAATATTTTAATTCCGATCAATACAAACGTACCAGGTCCTCCTTAACCAAAATCGCAAACGAAAATCTGGAACAAAAGTGAGGTGGCATGAAAGAAGCAACGCCCAACTGCCGATTTCTGAATCAGAAAATAGCTGTTGAGCCGCTTTACTTGCAAAATACCCAATAAGAGTTTGTCTGAAAAAGGAATTCCATATTGCATAAAATTTTTTAAAACAGCAACATGCTGCACTAAACAAGCACATAAATGGAAGTGAAAACTTGCACTTTTTCGGTGATATCTAAAAGGAAGGCACGGGCATGAGTTCCAGGATCATCCGACAAAATTCGGGCTGTTGACGATAAGTATGGATCAACTGCTGAAAATCATACTTTTGAGATACAGCAATTATGAAGATGAATAGCAATGGCGTTGTAATCAGTAAAATAAAGGAAGGACCGCTAAAAAAATTTCAGAAAAAGATAAAATAATCATACTTATAGTAATGATATAGCAGAAGCCATAAATCAAAGTTATTGTAAAAAGCGAAATTTTTGCATATCTTCTATCCCAAAAATCTTAAAACAATAGACTAAAAAAGTGAAAAGAATTTCTCACGTGTCAATAACTGCTGTCGTTCACTGGTGGTGATATCGAAAATTGATAAAGGACCATATGACGCATGCACAATACTCACATTTTTTGGGTCGTATAATGAGTTTAGACGTCTAAAATCAAATAAAATCGAAGGATCGAATCCTCTTTGAAAAATAAGTCATTCTTTTAATATCTTGATAAAAGTAATTACAGAAGTCATAAATGGCAGGGTTAGCAACAAAGGCTATATTTCAAATTGAGCACAAAGTGAAATAAGCAATAAGAATATTAGCAAACAAATGTTAAATCGTGACCAGACTCATTAATGTTGAATGACAATCACTAGCATTAACTTATTTAATGTGTTCAGACATCATGAGATTTCGTTATTTTGGAACTATTTGTGATATCTGTAATTGAAAAATCGAAAATGTTGTCATCGACATATACGAAATACAAATTTCTCTTACTATTGACTGCAATTACCGCAACAATCTATGTCTCTTTGACATCGATCTTATTTATGAGTAGTTTTAAATACTTTCTTTTAAAAAAACATAATATGTTGTTACTTGACAGTTGTAAAATTTGATTCAGAGAAGCAGTAGAGGACAAGGAAATGGCATGTTAAAAACTTACTTCGCCAACAAAAATAATGTTGGTAAGATTGGTCGGAAAGCACTGTAGGCAGGGTGTGGGGGGGGAGCGACCGACTGAGACTGAGCCATTATTCCCTCCAGAGTCGATAAATGTGCTCGAAACTGCAAATTTAAAATTGAAACTGGAAAGTCATTCTTTAGAACATAAAATCTCATCAAAAAGAGCGAACAGAATAAACTGAAAGGATACCTTTCGACGATTGAGCATGAAAGGAGACCTTGTTGCTTCTCGAACATTCAGAGGTGCAAAGGAAGTGAAACCAAAAAACGTGAGAAATGCTATATCACTGTGAGAAATACTATAAATAACCTTTTCTAACATTTACGATAAGCTCGAAGAGAAAAAATTTCACTTTAAGAGTGTTCGAAACGAAAAGTTGGAGAAATAATCTGTCGACACTAAAAAAACTCCAAGATATGTTAACACTTACTCTTGAATTTCACCTTGAAGGAAATAACGAAGAGAATCAGATAAAGCACTAGAAAGGAAATTATTCTGTGTGGTAAAGTCGATACAAAGATTGCTTAATGCAGCAATTATTTGCATACAAGAAGCTAATTGCATTAGTGATAAATGAGGACGTATTGAAAGACAGAACTCCAGGATGATTTCCGCTTGTTCCTGTAATAATAATGAAAGACAACGTAATAATAAGATAATAAAACTAGAATAATCTGAACAGAAACAAAAAACACTTTAAACGACCAACAAGCACCCTTTCAAAACGGATAATGACTATAGTTCTTGAAGTATTTTCTGATAATAAGATGAATTAAGTTGATTAATAACCTTGATATCATTAGCGAAAACAGTGACTATCTTTAGTAATAAAGCTATGCAATGTCTCTTTACAGATTTCTCATCGATATCATCATCCACTTTATCGCTCAAAGGTCGGCGTAACTGAAAGCATCAGATGAATGATCTTTTTAACACAGTTTCGCAAATCTGCAGTTGATTTAATGGTTTAGATCTCTGTAGTGGAGGTACTTATCATATCGAAGGAACATGATTACTTTTGCAATAAATCACTTCTTACATGGAGTAAGACTAATTTTTATGCAATGAAGAATTACCTGAGAAAGAAGAGGTGCAAGTAATTGTGGATAATTTCCTATAGCAACCAACAAGGTAGAAAGCATAGATAATAAGTTGTTCATTTGTAGTGGTGAAGTACAGCTTGCCATCACTACCAACATACCATCGAAGAGTGAGCCTAATTTTTTGTAATTATCCTGGGAAAAATTAGTTTATTAGGACTTTAATATCTAAAATATCTAAAACAGTTAAGCATTAAAAATGAGGAGCGAAAAATTAGAAGGCAAACAACATACAGGTTGCAACAACTTCCTGCTGTGACATTCCCATAAAACGAGCTTTGAAAACCGTTGCATTGCATCCCACTCAGTTTGTCTCACTAAAGATCATATAATTTATAATAAAATCCTCATTAAAATAGAAATTGCTGAGAAATCACAAAGTATTGATAGAGTTATATTAATTCCAGTATCCATAAAAATTTCGAAAGAACGAACAGCCATACTAAAAGACTAAAAGTTGCAAGATCCATTTAAATTCCAGAGAATCTGAATGTAGAGAAGAACGTGAGAAAGCAAAAGATAAACCAAAAGTTACACCTTTTGTAAAATCACACCTTACTAACATCGATATACTTTTAGTGAAAACAGAATATAAATACATATCTGAAAATCAACCTAGATCTGGATGGCTAAGGCATCGATCGATAAACCATTTCTCTACAATACCGACCAAGAAATCGACATGTTTTTCGGTGCAACAAGAACGAATAACTTTCAAAGAACGGTCGCGAAACTCTGAAAAACAGAAATTTTAACCTTAGTTCAACCTTACATGTCCTTCCGTTATATTTTATTTACCATATCAGTTACTATTTAAGATCTTTAGAATGTCAAAGACATAAAGAAATAATTATTGATTAGTCTACACCTTACGCGTAAAGTCATGAGAGAAATCACTATCATCGTCATAATCATGTTGAGAAAATCGACATGTTTCACAATCATTTTGAGACGGATAGCCAACTTTTTCCAATAAATTTGGTACGGAAACGATCACTCTGCGAATACATTCATTAAATATTCCGTCATCTCCAATTTTCTCGTGATTTATCAATGAAGAAAATACAGCAACTGCTTCGTTCCGCAAGTACTATAACAAACATTTTGTGTACAGGATTCTCTGATGAAAATTATTTCCAGATGATTTTACCAAAAACCAAAAGCAACGGTATATTTGAAGAATCTTTTAATTCGTGCTTTTTGTCCTTAGTAGTTTAATAAATAGCACTAATGCACGCTTATTTTCTTTTTTCACGTTTATATTAAATTAACAATTAGAGCAAAGTAAACGAACTAGAGCTATCCACTTTGTAAATTAAAAGAAAATCCACCAGAAAAGGAGGTTTAGTAAATTACCAGAGAAGAATGTGAAAAAAATGCTTCAATTGCAGCTAGATACAAGGCAAAATTAGGCGGTCGTTGAGTCCAAACATCAGCGAGATGAATTCCTAACGCGGATAAAACATTGCAAAGGGTTTTTAGAAACCGATAATGTTCCACATTATCAGCGCCAACACTTGCTGCCTGACTGAAAATTTCTGAGAGAAATATCTTTGTTTAACTTTACATTTAACATTTTCCCTAAATCCAAAAATATTTAATCAATAAAAAAATTTCCCAACTATCATATTAAGATTTTTTTTCACGATCACATCAAAACACGACCAATTTAAATGGGCATAACATATAAGACTGCATTACAAGTCCTTAAAACGTCACATATTCAATTCAACTGCAAAACAAGACAGCTCGTAGTCACTTCTCGAAATATAATTTTACATGCATTTTTACCAAATTACAGTTCATTAGGAATAAGATAAGCAACTCAAATAGCTCGCTATATTTTATATTACCACTTGAATTAATCGCATAGTATTAATATTTTTTTAAAATATATCTTGCAACTAGACTGATAATGTATTAATTCCCAGCCGTAACGGATCACTAGAACACTGATCCCTGTGTATTTCACAAAAAGGTAGTATACACTCTGAAAAAAGAGCGGATGGACCTACTTTGCAGCTGTAAGAATTGATCGCATTGGAACATCACCAAAAAGGGCAAGAACGACAAGATTTTCTTCATTCTTGGCTTGTTTACGTGAAGCTAATCTCCATAAACATTTTGCTGCCTGAAGTCCAAATATTTAAAAAACTTTAACTTTTATCTGAACACCACTGAGGGCTAATGATAGAAATATTTTTCATTTTAGAGAATACAGCAAACAGTGTTGTGTCTTCTTCCGAAAAACCAGGAAAAATTATGAAATCTGAATATTTTCACATATACCACTTCATATATGCAGTGTTGAGGAGTTTCAAGGAATGTACAAACTGTATACAACAAATCATTGATATAAGGCTCTAAAACGCCAGCTGCCACCCATTCAACAAGTTCGCTCAATAAATCAAGCGCCGAACGCGCTAGTGAATATGATTCATCTAAAAAGAAAAAGTGATTCCTGAAAATACTTTTCATTTTAATAGTCGACTGATACAACGAATCTTACTGTGTACAAATTGTACATACAAGTAAATACAAATAATGTAACCAAATACATTACATTAAGGCATAGTTCTTAGAGGTAAAAGGAAAAAGTGAGCTCAAAATTCATCCAAAGAAATAATGCTTGAGAAAGCTCTATTTCTCATGAATTGTTTCTCTGCTACCCAAAAGATAACTTGAAGAGCGACTATAGTTTTTTAGTGAGCCAAAAAACTTTGGATTTAAACAACACAAATAATGCTAAAAGTACCTGTTGATTCAACTGAACATTCATGCAAAGCAAATCGGATGGTATGCAATATGCGTGGTACGTTAGAAGCAATAGCATTATTGAGATCTTTTCTTCTGGAAAAGCTTTCAACAGTTACCAAAGTGACTACATTTTCGACTAAGAGTTGCAGAATGATAAAAGGAATTTGAGCATGTGTTGCCGAAACAGAAGCGATCTGAAATTAATACTGACGTTCAGTAATTGGACTGCAAAGCAATGCAGATAGTTCATTAAATTTAGAAATTTTAACCAGTAGCGAAAAAAATTCGGGAAATGTTATTTACGGAAAAATCAGAACTAACATCCTCAAGCTGATCAAAAAGTTCCGGCCAATTCTGAGGCCATTCATGCTCGATCATTAGGACAACACATCGCGCTGCAGCACATCTTAGCTCATTCAGTAACATGGCCTCCGCTTTCATTGCAGCAAAACAGGCACTTCGAATTGCTAAGCGTGATTGCCCAGTTATTTCTAACCATTTAAATCTACAATAATTTGAGAATTTGTTGCAATTTCCGGTTTTTATTTCTAACAATAAATCTCTATCAAGCACAGAAAGCATACACTGAAATCTTCAATTATTTTTGTCACACACGATGTTTTTCCTCAACACAATTTATTTTTTAGCTTACAGACAGAAATAATTCCCCCTTTAGAAGAATAGAAATTCGATAATTCGTTATTTAAGTGGCGATCGCCAGACAAAAGCTCACTTAATGATATGTTCAAGAAAAGTCCAGCCAGTTCGAGCGCAGATAAGATCTTTTTTCGAGATCAATGCATAAGAAATCTGTTCCAAATCAACAGCAGGCAATTCTTTTACTGACTCGATAACCTTAAAAATAATACCAGATTGCAAGAAAATTTCGAACAATCTTTATTAAGTGGTCTTAAACTGAAATATATAAAAACTGATTTGTATGAAAACTAATCTGCTTCGACAAATCATATTCTACCACCTCTATCACAAAGAGCTGCACTTTTTTACGACTAAGTAAAATAACAGCAGGTATTAAGGTCCCACTGCTTCTTCCCAGCTATGCTCTTCATCTATAAAATACACGATGTACATAAACTTCGTTGTTCTTTCTACTATCTTAAGCAGTGAATTTTTCTGTAGTTTACCTGAAACGATCAGAATGCTCATTCACAATAGAGAAGACGAAAACGATGTTTTACATGGTCTCACCCACCTGAGATGCATTCACTCGTCGTTCATTACTGACTGTTGAGTCGTAAATAGTCTCCAGCGCTTTTCCAATTACATCCAACCTGTCCTCCATAACCGTGCACACATTAGCTGAAATAACAAAACATACATCAATCCAACCCTCTTCTCACTTTACCACCTACAAAGCAAACCAAAAAGTGTTATATCCAAAGCATAAACAAGGCATCTCCTACAGATAACAACACGGCCCTTTGTAACACTAAATATTGCAGATAAAATCTTGGATAAGATTAATAAAAGATAAAATTGAATGACAATGTCCTCAACAGTTTCGATCAATAATCATGCACCTCATTACCGATAATAAACTGAGACACACCACACTGATTCGCCCGTGGCCCAGCAGTCACATTTTGAAATCAGTACTTGAGTCGTCAACATGCCAAATTTGTTTTAATTGAAGTCACATTAAAATGTTACTTGCATGCACAGATAAAAGACGTTCGTAACGTTTCAGACGGAAACAACCAAAATCAAAATCAATAACTAGACGAACAAAATCAATTAGGTGTTCTCAATCTAATAATAAGTAATAAAGTATAAAATATCTCAATAGGATGGATCAACGCAACAGAAGGAAGCTATCCGCGGAAATATTTTTAGATCCAAGATCTGTAAACAATTCAGTTAATAATCGTGGATAAAAATGTAATTCTATTGGTACAACTCCCTGCAATTAACGACCATACTATGATGTTTGTCAGAGTCATTCGAATTCATACTCCATAGTCATTTGGAATCGAAACAAAAATTTATAAAACAGCAAACCTTCCTTTTTAGATTAGTAAAACAACAAACTGGTACCGTGTGCCAAGTAAGAAACATTCCTGAATAAGAACATTCAGCAAAATATATATCTTTATTCTATTAAAACAATCGGGCGAATACAAAACAAATGATTAAAAGAGATTAAACTCAAGAATCGTGACATAAAAAGCAAGTAAAATTAATCTAAATCTTTCTTAAAAAGCTTAACCTGATGCAAAATTTAAATCGTGAAAATAAAAGAATGAAAGTTTAAAAGAAATTCAAATCTACGGTCACAAAAATAATTGCAAAAGCAATGTAAGCTTAAAGATAGAACTGAAGTACGAAATGCTTAAAACAATAAAAAAAAAGACTATATGACAAAACTATTAGTCACAAGTAATTTTATAATTTTGGCATCACAAAGTCCACATTCTCTAGACTTTTGCTTCAAGCAAAAAGAACGCCCGTAATCTTCAAATTTTTAAGTAATGATCAACTTCCAGACAAACAACACAAATTCCATTTGAAAGCCATAAAAGCATAAATACTGCATTTCGAATCCAAATACATAAAATTACTAAAACTTTCATGTAGAAAAAACAGGAGATGAACTGCAGCACATAACTAAATATTTTTACAGTTGTGGCGAAACAGCTGAGGCATAGCAGGATTCTAATAAAGAGAAATGAATGCCAAATTTCCTCATTTTTTACTTTTCATCACTTTGCACAATGAAAAATTTTTTGAAAATAGCTACCAAAACTTACAGAAAAAGGAAAAGAGAAAATCAGACAGATAAAAACCAACAAAAAGGTAGTTTCTTATCATTTCAAGCAAAAATAAAAACAAATTAATTCTGTAAAAAATAGTGCAAACACTACGAGCATAGTTAATTTTAGCGCTTTTAATTTCGATCACTTTCAAAATGCAATATGCCAGTTCTCATTGCAAATATTTTCGATGAAAATAAGCCATGGGAGCGAATAGCAGAAAAACAAAATGCAAGAACGGTTTAAACTCCAAAAAGTATTTCTTTATAAGGAATATGATTCTGAGAAAAATAAGAGCGGAGAAAAAGATAAATCAAAAGAAAAAACATGCAATATCAATCAGTTTTGTGAAGCTGGACTAAGCGCGGCACGTTGAGTTTCTATACGCCCTTTCTGCATGGACATGACGATCCGTGAGATGTCTTCCACTGGTATAGATCTCCGTAATTCACTTCGCTGCTCATCCAATCGGTCGCTCTGACTCCGGATTACCATTTCATACAGGCTTCCGGCGTCTTCAGATCGTGATCGTTCCGGATATGGTGTTGGATCCTCCACACTACAATTTCAAAAACTTGTACTGGCTACTCTACATACTGCAGTGAGTTCAAACTTTTCCCAAAATATTATAACATCAACTAGATAGCAGAGAAAAAATATGTACAAAAAGCTACTCGAGCGACGAAATGAAAGTCTACCTTACCCATTATCGTTATCTTTCACGTCGCTATTAATAGATAAAGATATTCCTTCTGGATGAACGCTCAAGTGTGCTCGCTGTTCTTCCATTCGTCGACCTTGCAAACTGGCTATTAAATCAAGCATTCCTTCAGCACCATCTATAAACAATCCAGATGATACAGACATGAAACTAATCTTAAGTAATTAAAATCTTACAAAGAATTCCATATGATTTTTTAAAATTCTTTCCTAAATATTTTGTGCGTACACTTACCAAACTTCAGTATACAACACAAAGACATTCACAGCAACCAATTTCATTCCTCATTCTCCATTATGGAAAGCGAAATTTGTACAAGAAATCGCCAGAAAGAAAAATTCTATGCGAAGAAACTACAAAATCAAAATATAAAAACCTTGCCAAGGTGGAACTTAAAAATGCATGCAGGAAAAGCTTGAAACTAAAAGAAAAAAAGAAAATTACAAACTTTTTTGGCTTAGAAAGATGGAATCCGACGAAATGGTTTGATTCCGACGGGTTCGACTGCGGGGTGGTGCAATCGGAATTCGGAATTCTAACAATTCAGTTGTTTGTGACATATTAGATTGCATAAATCCGTCTTCAGCGTCATCCGTTACATTTCGGGTTATTGCATCAGAGGAAGTGCGTTGTAAACGTGATGCAGCTCGTGATTTGTTACGTAATCGATCACTACTACTAGTAAGTAGCTGTTGCTTCACCGAAGAAAAAGTGCTTCGAGGTGTTGACGTCGTGGAAGGAAAGAATGATGCAGACATTAGTAAACTTTGTCGGCGTGCTGCTTTCCCAACACGTCCGAAAAGTGCCGATAATCGATGTCTCCGTCCCAAATGTACTTCGTCTTCTAACAAAAATCACAAAATTCAAAAAAGCATATAAGACCACACTGCAAGCAAGAACACAAGGCAACCCTTACGGTGAAGTGCATAAAAGGTAAGAATAATCTTTTAACCTTTTTTTATATTGAATCTTACTGAAACCACCACACAATCAATCTCCTCTATCTACAACTACGACAGCATAAAGATAGCAAAATGAAAACAAAATCTGAAGCGGAAACAAAGAAACAAAATACACAGCTGAAGATAGAGAGGAGAAAATAAACTGTTTACACTAAAAGTCGTCTAATTCAATTTACGTATAAAATGATATTTAAATTGAATCACGAGCTTTTGAAGAAATATTGCATACAACAATCAAAACACAATTTAAGTTTCAGTATATCTTCCTAACTCTATTATTAGGGAGCGAATCAGCTTAATTAAATGCTGAAAATAATTGAAACTTCGTTTCTACCACATACTTCTTTTGTGTTTCAGTGTTTTCAGAGTGGAAATAAAATGAATTTACATTATTGATAGAAACTCGTTATTTTTTTATTATACCATTTAAAAAGGGCTTAAATCAGACAGAGTTTAACCTGGATTGCAAGCGATTGTATCTGACTGCCGAGTAATGTTTTTTGAATGATTCGTCAAGTCGCTTAATATGATTGGATCACATCGCTGATCGTTGAGTCGTTTTGACTGCAATCGTGAGACCATTTCAAAAAAATCATCGTCGTAGTTGTTAAACCGAACTGGCTGAAATATGCTTATTATCTAAAATGAAATATTTGAATAAATATAAAACTGTTTACTATCTAGAAGATATCTCCGCTTTAGTCATCAAAAAGTCTCAGGTTAAAAATCAAAAAACGTGTAGTTCTATTGCTATGTTATGAATACAGATTATTCCGGCACGACAGGAGCAAGGACAGCAACGGGCATCAGTCAACTCAAACTGAACTTCAATCACCTAATAAATTTACAGCTTTATAGCCAGTAAATTAGATTCATTCGCCCTAATTTGGTCAACTGCTCATATGAATACGCCCTTAAGAAGACATCTTAGATGGTGTCTTTTAGACTACTCTTAAATATTTAGTATTTCGAAAGGCACTTTCGTAACAGAGCAAAAAAAGTGAACTTCAACACATGACTTGGAAATAAATTTAAATAAGAAATATTTGATTTTTAAAAAGCGCATTTAACAAGCTGCTAAAAGAAAAGAAAAATTATATTATTTTGAACATGAGAGACGAAGAGTAGAGTTACACTTTAAAGCGATAAATAACTTTCTGGTCCTCACAACAATTGAACAAAAACAAGTGCAGTTCTGAATTTTTTAAAAAGTTTCCTTTCTTTCTTTTTAAATGTTTTTAAATTCCCCGTCTCACCATGAAGAAGCTGATATTTACGAAAACTGATCTGGAATATCTTATTTAAAATATTACAAAAAGCTGTTCTACCAATAAAATCTGAAAATGCCATTGAAAAGTGGATCTTGAACCATGTAATAAGCTTTAGTCATTTCCACGTCTCATATATTACAAAATATCCGTAGTTCGCGTAATTTAAACACCCAATTTATTAACAGCAATTTATAATCAGAGTAATTTATTTGTTATTTCGATACATTTATCATAAAATACCTGTTCATCGGTAGCTGCAGTCGTCGAAATGTCAACTGACTGCTGTTTTTGGTAGGAATCCACACTTAAGTCTGACTCGGATAGTAACTTCTGCATGGATGTGTTCAAATCGGATGCACTATACGGTTGGGGATCACCAGATGCATCCATTTTCAAATCACTTACTTCCTTTATAGGCCATTTATTCATTAATTTTAATAACTCTTCCAGTGAACTACGTACACTTTCCCCGCTTCCCTGATCGCCCATCTGAAATTCCATTAAAATTTTATTATTCTGTACTAATTTTATAATTCAAACGGATAATTGCTATTGTTTGCTACGATAAAAGAACAGAGCCCACTATTCTTATTCAATTTCTCAGCTACCTATAGAACTATTAGATGCAGTAGAAAATTAAAGTAAAGAATATTTCATTTTACGCACCAGTTTCATACCTCTCGTCTGCTTAAAATATTCGATTAAATCATAATGTGTAAGATGGAGTGGTGCATTCTTAGGAATGAGTACGCAGGCATAAATACTGAATAAATAGCTGCATAATGATCCTTAACTTGTTCTCTAAGAAAAACAACTCTTTTTTTCTACTTTTTTTTTTTTTGTGCTTCTCTTCAAATGGGATGTTTAAAAAATTAAAATTCTCCGACTGCTTAAAAAAAAGGTGCTTGTGGCGATGATAGCACCATCTGCTTCAATAGTGATTGCTTCAGTTTACCGTTGATTTTATTATTAGTCTTAAAAACTGAAATTTAATGATCTCATTGTGTCACTTAGCAGCAAGTACGACTTACGTGAACCTGAACCACCAGAAAACAACGATTCCGTTCATGGGCTAAGCTTAAATTGATTTTATGAGTATGAAAAAAAAAAAAAAATCAACCGTACATAAAAAATGCACCAGAAATTTTAAACAAAGTTTAGTATCAAAGAAAAAAACTTTAATTTTGAAAAACTAATAACTATTTATATCAAGACTGTCAACTACTTCATGAGGTCTGACATGAATACTCCAGAACAAAGTCGCCATAAATCTTCAATGTGC
>PQVD01001602.1:14012-64352 GCA_003012265.1 Setaria equina
AAAAAAAAAAAAAAGATTCAATGAATATGGATCCTAACAGAAGGAAAAAGACTCACTACTCCGGAAGTTAGAAGGAAGTTGCGCATAATTTTAAGCGATTCGAAAGACTGACCATGATAACGAAAATGTTAGCTTAACAATTTTAGAAAAGAGTAGTCGGCCATTCGTCGTCTTGAAGAACAAAAATCAAAAAAGAACTTGATCTACAGTACCTTCATTTTGTCTTCGTCACTGAAATTCGGATTTTGCCGGAATTCAAAACGGCTATTTCGACAGTCCCTTCCCAAGTATTAAAAGATGACAAAAGATCGTGAGTAGAAACCCTAGTATTATGTGAACCAAGCGAAGAATTAATCCAGCAAAATTAGGCTGAAAAATAAAGAGAATTTAATGTCGGGTAAGAAAACTCTAAAATAATTTATGAAATGTTTCTTTAGAGTTTATTAAACGAGATAACGAAACCTTTTAATTCTCACTACTTATAACAACACAATGAATGGCTCAGATATATCAAACAAATTAGAAGAGAGATCATCGGACTAAAAAGAATCTTTTCCCGAAGAAACCAAATATTGAAAATCCACAATTTCTATTAAATAGCAAAGTGAATTAGTAAAATGATATTTTCAAGAAGCAAGCAATCAGAAGCAGTAAATGTATCTTGTTGCATTGCTTCATAAAATACTTACCAAAAAAAAAGAAAAAATAGCTACAATGGTAACATTAAGCACTCCAAGTTGATGGTTCCTAAGAAAATATTTCTATTTCAACAATATTCGTCTTTCCTCATGTCCTATACGCTTTTCAAAAAAAATTTAAAAATAATGTCCTATAACGCTGTTCAGAATTCTATTTGCAAACCATCCCCTACTCTCCAACAATTCCCCTCCTTCAATTTTATTACAGCTGCTTTACTCAACAAAATTTCCTCTGTATGAGAAAAATAATTTCTTTTTGCATTTGCTAAAATTTGGTGGAATCGAATTCAAAGAAGGATTGGAAACCAATATTTTAAATAAGTTTCACATAACTAGATAAGCACGATAAAATTTCCTAACAAAAAATTTGAAACGATTCAAATATGACAAAAATGGATCACACGCTGGAAACGTTTTCTCAACTTTAAAGTATTATTTTCTCTTAGAAAATACTCTAGCAAATGGTGGCGTAAACTTTTCGAGAGAAATCTTGGGTAACAAAATTCAATTACAACTAATTTTTATAGCTTTAAAGATGATTTGTTTCTAAAAATCATATTAAAATAAATACTGCACTAGGACTATACAGACGATGAAAGATGTTGGAAGATATCCACTGAAACGTATAGGATTTTAAAAGAAAAAAGAAACTTAAAAGCCAGTATGAAATGTTAATAGTAATTGTAAATTTCCAACCCTGCAAAAAATATGGAATCCATATAAATCCTGTGAACAAAGGAGCGCCGAATCAGACCTTAATTTAACGAAAATCTTATTCCTTAATTCATCAGTTTCTAAAGTATAATAAGCATCACTTCAGCCTTTTGCAAAAATCAGGGATTTTTGAGAAATGGAGAAAATTTCAACTACTATGTTGTAATGATAAATAATAAGAAAGAACCTCAAATGACAGATGCCCTTGTAGCACAAGAAAATAAATAGCCTTTCCCAACACATTCTGCTTTCGAAAGTCTGTTGCTAACGCCACACATGCACGCAATTCTGCGGCACGATCACCCAACTTTCTAGCAAGCTTCAAATATCTGGTATGATATTCTGCTGCTGAAATACAGATCGATATTAACCAACTGTATAATTTCCTACTACTAAAGATTGGAAATAGCATGTACTGCCACAGATATGAACAGTCAAATCAGAAAATCTCTAATGACTGAATACGAGACAAATTTTGAGTTTCGAGCTGAGAAGTCCCAGAATTTGGTGGGATATCAATTCACCCATCAATTTAGAAAAACCTGTTGCATGATCGCCACATATAGCGGCGCCATTACCAACGTTAAAACAACATTGTGCTTCTGTTACTTCATCGTGCAATTCCGTTGCGACTGACAGTGCCAAACTAAAGAATTTCCAGTTATGTATAATAATGATAAAAGAAATATTACTGCTACAAACTCAATATAAATTGAAATGAGACAAACGCCTGCAAAAATTAATAATGCCTCTATCTCAAATTAATAATTTCTCGCCATTTTCAAAGTACTATCCATTAGTGGGATGCCATTAGACATTTTCTGGCTATCAACTGCAACAACAAAAATGGGTGCTTTTTAAAAAGTTACCGATAATATTCCAAGGCTTTTGCCGTTTCCGAAAGAAAAATATGAGCATTCCCGAGATTTGTGTAGGCGCGTCGCATAGCAGCACGATCACCATATTGTCGAGCGATATCCAGTCGCTGGAATAGCAATGGAACAAAAATGCTAGAATATTTGTGAAATACTTCGCAAGAAATTGAGTAGTTCATAAAGAGAAATTGAATGTGCATAAAATTACAGTGACCGGGGTGAATTTTGATTTTTCTCATTGGGATCGAGCCAAAATCTTTTCTTTTTACATAACAGAAAATATGAGCTGTAAACATTATAATCCTTCATATTTCCAATAATATATAGATTGAAATGATAACATCATTTTCATAAATGATAAATGATTGGCCTACTTTGTTGTGGTAGTAAACGGCAGTTGCGTAATCACCGAGCATATAGTAACTGTTACCAATGTTGCCATATGTCCTACCACATGCAACGTAATCCTTCATATTTTCAACAATATGTAGATTTTGTCTGAAATATCAAATTAATTTTTACTCTATAAATTTTATGCAAAACCAATAAAATGGATGTTTTACTTTTAACCATAGTCGAGATATTCAAATTTTTAACCTTTTAATAAATTAAAAGTACAAACAAAACGAAACTAGCAACACTAATGAAATGAAAGACTGAGGAAAGTAGCGTAATAAGTGATAACTAATTTTTGGTAAAGCATAACTAATTTTTGCAACACAATCACATATTACACCACAGAGAACAATTTCAGCTAATATAGCAAATATTTACAAATAACAATTTATAGCAGCTTGTAGTTGAGAGGTTGCCGTCATATCACTTGCAGTAAGAAGCCCAGATTTATCAAGAGGTTCCGATGCATGAATTATCGTTTTCGCTCGACAGTGATAAACAGATGCTACATTATAAAGAGCTCCAGCCTCACATTCCTGCAAAAAAGATTCTATATACGCAGAGCAATATAAATAGAAAAAAAAAAGTGAAAATTGTGATTAAGTATGAATACTGGGAAAAAAATCGTTACCATGGCTCTACCTAATCAAGCTACTCAATGAACGAGTAAATGCACCAACACAACTTTCAGAAAGGAAAATTATACAGCAAATATATAGTCAGTTAAAACCAAATCATCCTCATACTTTTTTTTAGACTTGCAGAAATTAGTGAAATAATTTCAACCTAGCAACAGATCAACATCAAGAGCCGAAGAATTCAATTTCAATTCCTGCAATTATAGACAAACCTGTGCAACAATTTTTAAACATTAGACCTAGACATCTACAACAGCGAACGTAAGTTAAAGCATCGATATTTACTTTGTCATTAAGTTCCTGCGCTAATCGTAAATGTGCAACCGCGTGCTCATAAGCGCTATCAAAATCTCCCAAAGCCTTGTAGGTATTTGCAATATTCCCGTGAGCCTTTGCAAGCCCAGAACGGTCATTGAGCAATCTAAAAACGAAGCCGTTTTATATTTCATTAATTTTCCATTAATTCCATTCCATAATCACAAATTTTACAATACAACTTTAACTTGTCAAAACCGTGAAAATTTACTAATATACTCAAACCTTATAATTTCCTGTAGAAGTTTGATTGACACGATATAAGAACTTTGTTGTTTTCTAACAAGGAAAACTCAGAAAAATGATCCCATGTCTTACTTGGCAGTTTCCAAATCATGTCGATGATATTCGAGCGCTTTGTCAAAGATACGCAACACAAAGTAAGCGTTTCCTAACTGTGAATAAATTGCAGACAATGCCTCCAAACTGCGTCCTCCAAGATTGATTTTTTTTTGTAACGCCATCTCCAAGTACTTGATTCCTATGAAACCTTCGTATGTAGTGAACCTGTGTCAATTTCTCTTCAAAAAAAAAGAGGTTGTGAGCACTTTAAAAGAGTTGTAACTACCTCGTTTAAAAAATCTTCCAAAGCGCATAACTACTTTTAAATTTCTGGAGCAATCATTAAAGAAGCAGCCATAACAACACTAAGAAAAATTCAGAAGTTATGGTAATCGTCTCTACCATTTAATCTTAATAATAATTTTTTAAATCAGCCTTCTTCAAAACGAAGCATCGCACAGTAATACAATGCATATAATGATACATAAGTCCTAAAATTAGGAAATCCGATATCAAACCTGCTTTCATGCTGTTTTCGCGACATAACCGCTCACCTTCTTGGGCAAGCGCCAAGGCATCCATACCTTCTACCGCAAACGGTACACTCATCTACGCAGCTTTTTGTATGTCTTGAAGCTAAAGGCTCTCTAGCTCTGAAGGAAAAGTTTGTCACTGATACTTTCCAAATAAAACGCAATTAGCGACGCTAAACATTAAGGACGACGCAACATAGATAACACTTGCTCTAATATACCCCACGTAACAGACCACGTGCACCGCACACACTAAGCCAAACTTGTATACCACCCACTCACCGAACACGTAAGGATGGAAGCACTGGCGCCAATTGATCGGTCTGAACTCAGTCTCGATGCAACACTGTGAACATGCAACGCTTTATGCAACTTTTTCTTGAGGAAAACTTTGATTTTCAGGTTGCAGGGGCGTGATGAAAGGGTGATAGTGAGCCGCGGGATTTTAGGTAATCGTTGGTGAGGAACACAGGGTCGTTGTAGATGTTATTGTTTTCTTCAGTAGCTACGATTCGTGATATGTTCAGTGTTGCTATTCTTACAAGATTCAAACATTTAAGAAATATTTCACGTGGCATCGAAACGTCGATAACAAACTTAAACGATAAAGGGTCATATGTTTGAGGGCCTTCAACTTTCTTCTGGAACGGTACAGGAATCCGCTCCTACCGTTATTGGGTTACTCGACTGTGACGGTATGTTTTTTATTTTTATCTGTAATTTTAAAGTAAAGTTCTGTGGTCTCTGTGGAATCCACTTCCTTTAGTCTTTGTATATAAAAAAATGTTTTTTTTTTTTAATTTAAGTATTCCTTTTCAGATGCAACCTTACAGAAAGATATAGAATGTCCACACAAAAACAAAAAGGGATTATTCAAAGCTGCAAATCTGCGAAAAAAAGTAAAAAATTTAAAAAAGAAAGTGGGAATTAATTATTGTGAAGACTGCGCAAGGCTTGATCCACCCGAACTACGACCATCGGTTTGTTTTTTCCGGTTACGTTTGAAACCCTACCATGCAAAATGCACTGAGTTATGACCACTCCTTCTTTCAGAATTAAAATCTCATATAAAATTAATATTGCTTGTTTCCTACTTGATTTTACATAATTGAAGGTGTGGATATGTGTCACTTGCAGTTATTCTGGTTGCGATGAGAGAAACCACACTTTGAATCACTTCAAAGCATTGCGTACTGGGACTGAACATCCACTTTTTTTTGCTCTGGAGGGCAGAAATTTCCGGTAACTTTTGCATATTCAGCATGTAGAAATGTCCTCAAGATTTGATATTTGGACGGCATCATCATTTTTTATTTTTGTGTCTTTATGAGCAGTTGGCATATAACTATGAATTAACACATGTGCTTGATAAGGAAAGACTCAAAGTATCGTTTTCCATGTAGTAAACTGATTTAATAAATTTCCGATAATTCATACATAAATAGATGTTAAAAATACCAGTCAATCAGAAAAAAATTTCTCACAAGAGGGAGAGTTTTAAAAACTTCGAAAAAGTTTTTGAATTGTAAAGCTGAAAAAGGTCCTTTAGTTCTGAATAATCAGGATGTTTACTGAAAGATCTTTATTTCTTCAGGTGCTTCAGTTGTCAAAAAGGAATTGACGTTGCTGAAGAAGAAAGTGGTTCAGTAAAAGCTTTTCTCTGCGACTATAATTCTTTTATAAAACCAAAGCTGAAAATATCACATTCTCAACCAATGAAAAATAACACGGACGAAAATTCTTCACATGTTGAGGAAACTAATTCAAAGAAGAGTGGATGTCGAAATGAAAAGTGTTTAACAGAGAGTAAGATGAAAAATAATGAGAGGAAACCATTGTTACCAGTGAAAGTTCGTTTAAAATTTTTATATATTTTTTGTTGTATATTTCTTTTAGTAGTTCACAACTTTCAAAGCAATTATTTCCACCTTAATTTATCAAACCATAGCAAGATTTCATCATGCTTTGCGCTTCAATATACTGAATTGCAAGGTGTTTTGATAGGTTGTAGTTTTTCGTAATATGAATGATTTTGACCTCTGAACTAATAAATCTGCTTTAACGAATACTAAAGTAACAGTGGCAGAAAAATATTCCAAGAAAGCTCTTAGTAATAGTGTATCGTAAAATATATATGTTCTTTAATACAGGGTCTCGCTAATCTTGGAAACACTTGTTTTTTCAATTCGATAACGCAGTGCCTTCTTCACACCCACATTCTTGGTGTATACATCAATTTGGTTGGTAAAGAAGATAACTTTGAACTCATGCAAAATAATATTTTAGTTGGTGATAAGCAAGTTCAGGTATTTCATTGAAATTTTAAAAAATACGGATTGTTAAAGCTTTATTTGAGGTAAACTCTATGATACTCCTGTCAGTGTCGAGAGAGAGAGAGAGAGTTACTCAAGGTTATGCATAGCGGCGTTGCATTTTTTCTGTTAGCCATCAGTGGTGCACTCAAATCCTATTAATACTGTCTAAAGAATCAAAAAAAAAAAGACCCAAGTGAAGGATAAATGAAAAGAATGAAGTTGGGAAACAAATACTTTTAATATTGACTCATATCTTGCTATGTGCATCCAGGACCACTTCAAAAAAAAAAAATCTTCAAAGTCCCAAGTTTTTGTATGTCAAGTTGTGGAAAGCGACTTAATAGATGTGATAAAGTTAATTTCCAATGCATTTTAAATGAGTTTGAAAATTGTAAAACACTCCAACTTTCTTATAGTGCTGTAAGTTCGGCTGTTCGCTAGTTTCCTGAATTTTCTTAGTAAGAATAAGATTTTGGAATGACCGTTAATATAAATATAACTGAGAATGGTTGTATAAACTAGATTAGAAAAAACGTTACCTTTTTAAAAGACTGTTTAAGAATCTATTTCTAAATTGGGCATATCCAGGAGTTAGAAAATTATTTAGAAATTACCAAAATTTCACCCTTTAGTTTGGAGAGTTTCTGATAATGAGTTTTCAGTTGTTTTATTGGAGATTCATTCAATTCCCATGCCCTCATAAATGAATTTCTTCGTGCTGTTTAGAGAATATTCAATGCTTTTGACAATTTTTATCACTTATCAATATATTACAGGTGCCTCACGTGTATTTATCTTTGGATTCATTTGATGGACCGCTAAATAATATTTTCGCAAGTTTTATACGCGATTTCAAAGCTGGACTAGCTGTTAATCCCTCTTCTTTGTTCAGCGAAATAGCCAGGAAGTTGGTGCTTAGACCTCCAATGCAATATTGCAGTTTTTTTTTAAATTAGTGGCGAAACTGTCGTTAGTTCTTTGTTTTGATGTTTTCTCTTAAAATCCTTTATCTTATTTTTTGAAATGAATTCATGATGAGCAAAAATCAATATTATGATCTATTTGCTTTGTATGACTATTATTATCTTATCCGCCTAATAAAACTTTAGTTAAAGATTTCAAAATAAGGGTTTTAGCACCTTCGATTTCCTACATAATTACAGAAGTCATTAATATTTAGAAGCTTTAAGCAGTATTTTCTTTTCTTTATACTTCCATAAATCACAGCGCTAAATTGCCTATTTGTAGAGCTCCACGTTTTCGAGGGTGGGCACAACAAGATGCTCATGAATTATTGCGCTATTTATTGGATGGTTTGCGAACCGAGGAAATTAACCGTTACAAGGAATCAATTTCTCAATATATCAAAGCTGCTAAAATTGCAAATCCCAAGTTAACGGAGGGCGAACTTTCTTTACTAGCTAAGGTAAATTTTTATCCTACATTTCATTTCATGAAAACATTAAAGTATCGTGTGGTTATTTAGGAGTATCAGAGTTTTTTGTATATGCACACATTTTCCCCATTACAATGTATTATACACCTTATATTTCAGACTACATAGTAGTTAAATTTAAATATTCAGTTATACTGTACATGTAATGGATCAACAACTTTCCGTGTTTACAATTTCTCTTACTGTTTCAGGGTATGCTCAAAGCATGTGGAAGACCGCTTATTGATGCTGTTTTTGGTGGTACACTTCTACAGACTGTAAAATGTTCAGATTGTGGTCATCTTTCGAAGACTTATGAGGATTTCTTAGATCTTTCACTTCCACTACCATCGACATCAGCTAAAACCTTATTCAATGGGACGCATAAAATGCATAAATCTGCTTCACTTAGTTTAAGTAAATATCAAAAAAAAAAGGAGAAGACAAATGCACGTAAAGGAGTAAGTTATATTTATTTTAGACATTTTACAGAACGTTTCTGTAAATGATCTCTCTCTCTCTCTGTTTGAAGTGCGAAAACGTTTTTGATTAATTGGTGCATTAAGCTTTGTTATCCGATTTAACGTTACAGTTATATTTGTGTTTCATCTGTTTCAGTTACTATATTGAATAAATATTTTTCACAACTTTTATGAGTACTCAGCTTTCAAATTTCAGAATTTACGTCGAAAATCTCATGAAATTATTTCACGTAACGATGAAATTAATCCTACTGTGGAAAGGTCTAATCTTAATGATGTTAGTGATGAGGATCTTGTTGATGACGATGACGTTGACGCAAAAATTCTCAACGGTAGTATTTCTATACTTATATTCCATAACTTGTTTGTATCTCATTTACAGTAATTTACTTCAGCTCATGTATCTTTAAATACGAAGTGTTTCCACTTCGTTACCGAAATTTCTTGTTATTTTGTCCTTCACTTATATAAATTGAGGTTGAATTGTGAGATAGTCCTTTTTTCAACTTTTCAGTCCATGTTTTAATTCTCGTCTGTTGAGATATTAAACGTTTTAGGTAATATTTGTAAAGAAATGAATAAAATGAATATGAATACCGAATTGGAGGATTGTCTACAGTTACTGGATGATAGCGAAACTGTAGATGACGAACCCCGCTCGTTAGCATCATGTCTTCGAGCTTTTACAGCGACAGAAATTTTATCAGCACCCAATACTTACGAATGTGAAAAATGTTGTGTTCCTTATAACAAACAGGTTTCATATGTATATTCTTATTGTAAATCTAGCTAGCTATGTTGCTAAAATGATTTTTTCTTTTTTTAATAACCTTAATTCGTTTGTGTTGGAAATACATGGCTTAGAAAATTGGAAATTGTTATTTAATGAAAAATGAAAATTTTTCTTCAGCTGCGAAATGGAATGAAAAAAAGGACGGTTGAAGCCGAAAAGCGTTATTTGATTTATGAACCACCTCCAGTTTTAACATTGCATCTCAAACGGTTTGAACAGGTGATTTGTAGATTCGAGTTGAATTAATGAAATGGATTGCGCATTTTTTCAAGCTTTTAAAAATAGCAAAGTTGAAAAGGTTTTTGAGGTCTTAGTGACATATTGCAAGTTTCAAAGAGATTCCAGGAGTTTCTTTGATTTTCATTTTGTTTTCCTTGGTAAAATTAAAATAATCATTCGCTTTTTAGTTATTTTCTTTTAGTTACAGTTTTTTGAAACTTATTCGTCTGCTTTCAAAAGAAAAAAATCATAATTCTAAAGATTACTAGTTCTAGAGTTTGTTAATAGAAATAAATGAGATTTTTAAAGTCATTTAGATCTCGCTTTTTCTAACTTCTAGTCGACCAGTTACATTGAGATCACTCCATGCTCTTCATTCCTGCTTAATTTTCTTCTCCATTCTTCACTTTTCCAGACACATTCAATGAGCGGTCGAGTAATTGCACGTAAAGTTCCTGGGCAAATCTCATTTCCGAAAATTCTAAATATTGCACCTTTCTGCACACAGATAGCCAAGGTAAATCCTGAAAACTGCTATAAGTTGAATCCTTATTTTCATTATTTTCTCAACCCTTGATATTCTCCTTCGATCAATTAGGTAATCCTCACCTTACTTTCTTTTTTGTTTGTTTCTTTCTTTCCCAATACATATTCGAAATATGCATTTCGAATTATGTTTTGGTTATCTTATCAAAATAAGTTTAATCAAGTGAAGAAGTCTTGATTTTTTTTTTTAGCGAATCGAAAAAGGATGGAAAAAAGTGCATTATTCTTTGTATGGTGTTGTGTCACATTCTGGAGATCTCTCATCGGGTCATTATGTTGCGTTTATTAAAAATCGATATCCCTCACCGGAGAGAGAGAAATTTTTTTACGAAGCCGCAAATCTTTCTCCACCAGATTCACTCAGTGCTTGTAGTGCTGCAGAGATAAAAGAGTTAGATTTTGGATTTTGTAATACAGTTACATGTATTGGATAGTTTATTTTGAAATGATCGTGACTGTTTGGTTTTTGAATGGGCATCTTCACCATTTCATAGTGTACGCAGAAAAGATCTATACTATAAGCTTTTTTTGGTAAATTAATGCTCTCTATATAGTCTGGCCACTAACAAAATTTGATAGCCTTTGTCACTGGTAATTCTTCATAGCAATAGTTTTGCAGTTATTAAATATTTTCACTTGTTTTTTCTTTTTTTTTTTTTTTTTAATTATATGTTCTCCAGGATTGTAGAGGGGCCATGCGATGGCGAATGGTACTATGCAAGTGATATGAGAGTAAGTTCTGTATCGGAATCTCGTGTGCTCAGTGCTGAAGGATATATTCTTTTCTACGAGCGAATCTTTTAATGAGATCTTTCGCAGTCATTTGCGGTGTCCTATTAGCAATTTTTTTTTCCAACCAGTATTAAAGGTTTTTCTAGTGACAACTAATTTCAATTTTTCGGAAGTTTCCTTTTGTGACCAAATATGTTTGCTCACACCATTTGCGATCCAGTTACGTTTCACTTTTCTTCTGCTATCACCATTTTTAATTAAACCGTTCGAAACACAGCTTGTCAACCAACTAGTGAAGTATCATTCAACGTGCGTATTCTGGAGTCTTTCGTATTACGATTTGCTATCTTGATTTGGCAAAACATTTCTTCCAAAATACAGTAATTAAAGAAATCAGCGTTCATCTGTTTAATTTTTCCGGATTATTTTAATATTTTTTTCAAAGTATTAGTAAGGCGATATATGCAGATTATTTAATCCGTATTGGTTTTGATGGTCGATATTTGAAGTCTTGAATGCCATGTTGCATTCCAGATGTGTTTAATAGCGAACTACGGGTCTAATTCTAAAGAAAAGTTAAAAATCGTCATTTTTCTTCTTTTTTTTTATTTTTATTCTTTCGATATTGGGATATACTTTTACTGGTCTTTCTCAAATGTCGTAAAATTTATTTTTTAATTTGTAAGGAATAAAGTGTTGTCTCTAGTTGTTTTCTTGTTGCTTAAAAAGCTTATCAGCTAAACCTTCATAAGCTTGTTATTGTTGAAAAGATGAAAGTTGTTGGCAAATATTCCACTAATCAGACATCGATCTCTGCAGTTTGTTGGTTTCGTGTTGATGAAGGTTAGTGGTGACCATCAGTGGTCGCAATCGCGTTGTGGTTTGTCGACTTTCTATGAACATAGAGTGTGAAGATCTTTTCAGCGGAATGTGTACCGCGGTAAGCAGTGATGCTGTTATTCTTTAAATCATTTGTAGTGGTGCTCTAGTTTATTAGCTCGGAAATGTGTAAAATTCATTGTAATCAGTTAACATATGCCGTTGATTTCTACCTGTGATTCCATTCTAAAGGATGTTTTTTCGATTGGTTCTTTTTTTGTCTTGTTTTTTCAAAACATTGTTTCAATTGTCCTTTTAGAATGCATCATTTTCATAGGGTTTCATCAGGCCAGGAAAACTGTCAAACTGCTTAAATCTATGAGTACATACAGCTAATAAACGGATTAATGAAGAAGCAGGATTATCTCATAAAATTATTTTAAACTTTATTTTGACCTCCACTGTGAAATCAATCAGTGTGCTTGGTGCAGTATAGTGCACCACATCATTAATTAACAATAGTAGCTTAGCTGAGTGGTCATCGTCTCATCCGTAACCATGCATAAGCATTTGGTTAAAGATTAGGTTCACTGTTTCTTTTTTCAGTTATGTACATCGTGACTATTCGTTTATTCTTATTCACATTTAGATGTCCCGTAAGTATCTTTATTTAATGTTTGTCACTTTTAACTATTCTACTTTTCCTCTATTTTACTATCGTTTTTCTTTTTTGCTGTTCCAGAAAAAGCTATGAAAAATATCTTGCATAGACGATCTGTTCTCTCTGCGTTGATTCCATACCTGTAATAATACAAGTTTTGTCATTATTTTTGTCTCCCTCTCCCAGATGTATAAAACACAACAGTTTTGGTGACTAATTGGACAGAAATTGTTACATTTATTTGCTGACTTCATGCAGCAAAGCATTATGTGAGCCAAAAGCGTATACATTCCGGAAGTGATCAGTGGATTCTTTAACGGAAATGGAAAAAACACCGTTTAGTATTCGTTCTTAATATTTGTGAAGGGAAAGGGAAAGTAATGAATATTTGTCGATATCTTTTCATTGAAGCCTTTTAACTTTCGTGCCAGGGCAAAAAAAATGTAGTTTTTAGTCATCGCGTCTGCAACGGTGAGGTTAGCTGAAGCACTTTAAAGTAGCACAGCCATGTTATGTTGGCATTCTGAACTGTGTTGTATTGACATTCTTTTCTGTTCACTAATGAACTTGTACGGTGACATACAAAATAAATGATTTTCGGACTTTCCTTCCGCAAATTTTCTTTAGCTTGCTCCGATTTTCAACCTGTATCTTGACGCCTGCTGAACACCAATACAGTTTTCTTTTTCTTTTGGTTACTTTTTCCTTTTTTAAGTGGTATTGTTAGGGTAAATACATCCATTTCCCAGAAAGAAAACAAATTCGTAGTGTGGGTAAAACACTTCATTTAAATTATGTCGGCATCTTTAACGTAACCTCGTATGTTCGGTATCTGTCTTATCATAATATTTACCAGTCCCCCAACTCATTCCTGTTTTCCTTCTTCCATCTAAATAAATTCTTTGCGCATTTTCCTCTGTTTTAGTGTTGCTCGGTAAGGAAGTGCCATTCGTCGTTGCTCCCAAGTGCTTCTTTTACTTTTTTGTTTTTGTCATTTTCCGTTTTAATTCCTACATGACATATCGTTTATTTGTTAGTATAAGATTTCTCCATTTCTGGTATTTTTTCAACATTGAGACATAAATTGCTATGACGTTTGCATGAAGTTCCACACAAACACACAGTTTAAATTTTTTACGTTGTTCGTAACAGGTTTGGAAATCACCTAATGGAGGAAAGCTATGAAATTGTTAAGGTGAGCTTATTTCTTCTTGTGAATGCTTTTTTTTTTGCAAGAAGCCTCAGAAATTGAAATTTTATTTTTAAAAGTTTGCAGGAGTACTTGAAAATTTTTTAAAAATAATTTCCTGTCCTGAGTGCTTAAAAGCAAAAACATCTTTTCAGAATGAAATTAAAGTCACAAAATGAGTTCAAACGAATGATTTGGATTATGAAAAAGGAAATTTTTGTCGAATCGTTAAAAATAAGCCACTAATAAACGATTTTTTTACAATGAATATAGAGGTCGTTTTTTATATTTTGATTTGTTTTGTAGTTTTTGTTCCGTAACTGAAATTTAGTGAACTGTTCATCGTAATCATCAACCTTCTCTTCTTCCCTCACACTTTTATACCTTTTTGACTGTCCATTCACAGGATTTGATTAAGCTTATTCATTTCTTCTTTGCTTCCCGGATATTACAGTGATGAGTTTAATATCGATCCAAGTTAGACTGAAAATGATATATATACAGTTCAAGATAACAAGTGAGCAAACAGCATATTAAATAACTCAATTTTCTGCTGTGCAAGAATTCGTTACAAATTACTTCGTTGTTATCCGTCAATTTGTCTTCCTCTCTCACCAATTGTTTTGTTGCTGCACTACAACTTATCCTATGGAAAGTATTTTCTAATTCTTGCTGCTTATCTCGAAATTGCCAAATGTAACTTTAATTAGAATTGATATGAGCATGTGATGTTGAAAAGTGCTCTATATTATTTGAAATACTTCCAGATAATGCTACCAACAAAGAGCTACCGCGTTGTAAAACAGTAGATTTTCAATGAAATATTTTCTTTCAGTCTCATCACATGTCCTGCTGCTATAGTCCAATGTCAAGTCCCTGTTCTATGTATTTTAGTACCTCTTTTTTTTTATCATATTGTCATTTAATGCTAACTTCTTTCCTCTCTTCCTTATACTGACGCTTAACTCTTAAACCAGTTAAGCAACATAGTATGACTAATTATGCGTTATTGTCACCGTGGAGAGAAGTAATTGATTTACCTTTTTCCATCTCCTCTATTTTGTTCTAGAATATGTAATGGCAGCTCTGAAAAGTTGTTTCAGTTAACTGACCTTTAATATAATTCATCAGAGCTTTCTGGTCTTAAATTAGCGTTGTCATCTTTATCGGGGAAGAGTGACGTAAATTCTGGAGGGGGAAGAGAAGAAAACGTGAGCCTTCCTGTCTTAAATAATTACTCTATTATTTAGTTTTTTGCTTTTCTGGATATTTATGTGTGCGCAGTTAGCAGCTTCTTTCAAGAGAAGGGAAGAGTGGAACTCTCTCTTCCTTTACTGCACTACGACGTATGTTCGTTGTGGGTATCACATGTAAGGGAACTGAATTAGGCTTCTAAGTTTGAAGTAATACTGCCGTGTAGCATTTGGCAAGTGTCTACTGCTGTTAGTGATGCAGGCAATGATTTATATAATAGTCAGCTGTGCAGATGACAAACAGGGCCATCGAGAGTAGGGTAATCGATTACTGTTCGATATTAGGGGAAACTAATTTTCGATTTGGATAATCTCGCGAGGCGCCTCTCCTTCTTATTTAGGTTCATCAGCTGCGCTTTTGCTCAGAGACACACAAACATCCATGTTCACTGTTGTGTCGAGCAGTACGGATGCGGTGGTGGACGAATCAGCGAGTAGCACTTTGACTTTCCTGTTTTAACGCACACTGGAAAGGGTCGGGTGGGTCTATGAAAAAATGAACTAGAAAACTTTCGAGTAATTCCTTCATGTTGTTCTACTGTTCCACTGTTCAATGAGCACATGTACGACAAGAGGTAACATGGGCATGACTGCAAGAAGAATAAGTACTCGTTTAACGTGTTAAAATTTCCAGTTATTCTCCTAGTATGTTATTCAGCGCTTGAAAAACGTTCTCGAATATCATTCTGATTTTATGCCTTTTCCAATCTCTTCTTTTAAATATGTTTATATAAAAAAAAAGCATATTGTATGCAAATTAGCACGATCATTTTTTCGATCTTTGAAAAATGCCGATTTTCAATGTTTAAAAAAATACCAAAACTTATAAATCAACATTTGCTCTGTAGGAGTAAT
The DNA here is from genome assembly GCA_003012265.1 of Setaria equina. Taxonomy (NCBI): domain Eukaryota; kingdom Metazoa; phylum Nematoda; class Chromadorea; order Rhabditida; family Setariidae; genus Setaria; species Setaria equina. The sequence goes on from PQVD01001602.1 coordinate 29,763, forward strand.
TTTTGGAGGTTAATTCTCTTACTTTATACGTTTTTACTTCAAATCGAAATAGAATATTTTTGTTTGAGTAAAACATCTTCCTCAATATGTGATCCTTTGAGAAAGACAGGATTTGTTGGATGAATAGAATAAAATCATCCATATTTTTGTTTGTTATATTCATTAATTATTGGAGCATGTGACACTATCTAATACTACTATTGCTTGTGGCGACTGGTCACATTTTCGCGTGAAAAATGAGCAATTTTTTTTGTCAAGGAATATTTATAAATTTAGTAGTAATCGCTGTTTTCATATAATATTAATCTCTCTCATTTTTCTGCAGAAAATTTTGTTTATTAAAGATCTGCATAGCCTTCAGCATTTGCTTTAATTTTCACTTTTTTCAGGATGTTTGATTTCAACATAATGTTCTTTGCCGAATTAGCGTTTTGGACATCATTAGCCTACACATTGTCGCTGTACATATTTTTCGCATTCGTCGTTTATTTAATTTATCAGTGTCTTACTTCACACTACTTTTATCAATTTCGTTCAACAATGGGGCGAGATTTGTGGTGAGTTACATTGAACTTCAGATTTATTAACGATGGTGCATTTCAAATTAACATTGGTAAAAGGATGACTGGATACCAGTTTTTTAAGTAATTTACGACATCTATCCAGGCAAAATGATCACATTTTAAATCGATAAATGGTAAACACATTTGATTTAGCAGAAACACTTATCTGAATTATTCTTCTTTCCACTCAGCTGCTAATCAGTAAGAAAAAGAACAGCACGTTCTTGATAATCAAAATCCTTTTTGACTTTTCTCGTTTTGTCTACTCTTGTATACGAAAAAATTCATTGGCTAAAGTGATTTGCCCATTTAATTATTAATACTCTTCCCTCCACGGTTACTATGTCATTCAATTTTGTGACGTATTACTTGTATTTTTTTTAATCATTTGTGAATCAGTTCGATTTAAAATATCCTTACTTATTTTCTTTTGTGTATAGTGGTTTGGTATTATTGATTCGATTGAGATGGGGTATTTGGAAACACATGAAAGCAAATGAACCGCTGCATGAAATATTCCTACGAAATGTTAAAATTTATCGCGATAAGGAAGCAGTAGTTGAAGTGGACACAGGGAAGAAATTTACGTTCCATGAAATGAACCAATTGTGCAATCAGTATGCGAACTACTTTCAGGTTCACAAATTACACGTTTCCAGAATTTGATTCATTTTAGATTTGTTCATATTGTTATTGAACCGGAATAGATTTTAAAGAGGAGGAAAAATAACAGCCATTTGACGAGGTGTACTTTACAAAAGTTTGCGGTATTTACCTTTTTTTAATCTTGAACTGCTCTCGTATTGGTAGAAAGGGATTCAAGAATCTGTTAGATCAAAAATAAAATTAAACATTTTTGCAGTCTCAAGGCTACAAAAATGGTGACGTGATAGCACTGTTTCTTGAGAACTGTGCTCATTTTCCTGCCATTTGGCTTGGATTAAGTAAAATAGGTATTATCACTTCGTGGGTGAATGTAAATCTCAAGGCAGAGCCACTTGCCCATTCAATCAGCATTTCGAAATCAAGTTCCATAGTCACAAGCAGAGAACTTCTTCCGGGTTAGTTTTTATTAGTTATTGAATTTTCTCAACGTTAAAAAATGCACAGTGGCTTTTGGAACTTGATCAAAGAATCTTGTGCAAAACTGTACATGCAGGAAAATTATCATTCCTACAGTGGGATACTAGATTGCAGAATCACAGTGGGATTGGGCAACAGTTGTACCTCACAAGGAAGTCAAGGACAAATACCAAATGAAGTTTGTAAAAGAATCGAACTTCGAGGAGTTTTTACTGTTATTGCTTTCGTTGTAAAAAGCAACATTGTTCACGGATGAATCATGAATGTTAGACATTCGATTTATGTGTCGAACAATGGTCTTTGTTATGAACAACTAGTTTACTCCAATTTAATTCGTTTTCGTCACTGTTTTAGTTAGGTTCATATGGACGCGTCCTGTTGGAGAGATCTGATCGCTGAAAGGGAAATTTCAGAAACGGAACTAGAAGAGTACGTGCTAAAGATTCTTCGTCCTTTTCAGCACTGAATGATCTATTCTCATCGGGAAAATTGGATCAGATGAAGGTTTATGTTATAGACGATTTTGCTGGTGCAGAAAATGGCATTTTGTCTCTGGCAACGAAAATTTCATTATTTTCCTCCGAGGAACCAGTCGTTGATGATAAACCAACGTTTAGATGTAATTAATTTTTTGTTTCAGTTATTTGTTTTTTTCTCTAGCTTCTGGTGTTGTTCCATTTAGTCTCTTAATTGTTCTAAAGGTCAAACTTAAGAAAACACGCTCTTTCGCTGATTGGTTATTAATTAGCAATGCGCACTTCTAGGCACTGTGAAACAATTTTTATAGCATTAAAGTTTAACTAGAGTTTTGAGAAATATTTTGTCCTATGTGTTCTTTTGATTTTCCTTAGTATAATTCTTTTTTTATTTTGCTCAGATATTCTTCAACTTGACTTAATACTGTTTCCAAACTGTTGTGCAGTATATAGTTGTAGATCTGTTTCATACTGTTTTTAATTTTTCAATTTTTCAGCAGTTCTTTGTTATATTTTCACATCAGGGACAACAGGGAATCCGAAACCAGCGGTGATAAAGCATTATCGGTATGTAGAAGTGAATTTGACTTTTACGTTAATGTTTTGACCGTAATAATTTTTGCAGACTTATAATCTGGATTATCCAAAAAAAAACTTGTAAGGATGAGAAATTAATGAAATTAGGAGATTTTGCGAAAAACTATGTGACGTAGAGAAATGATGAAAGATAAATAATGTAAAATTATATCAAGTCCACTTAGCGATATGGACATGCCACACTGATTTTCAAACTTTCACCACCAAATATTTATAATTCAGATACTATTGGATGACGATGGGTGTTGCTAATTCTTTTGGAATTTATACAGCGGACCGTCTATATGTGATGATGCCAGTTTATCATAGCGCTGGAGGAATTCTCGGTATTGGACAGACCGTACTGCAAGGTAGCACGTGTGTAATCAGGAAAAAATTCTCTGCAAGTAATTTCTGGAAAGACTGCGTCAGATATAATTGCACTGTCAGTCAGTATATTGGTGAAATATGTAGGTGAGGTTTTTCATGATGGTTTCTTGATCTCAGCAATAAGAATTTTTATCTAACTTAAAGTTTATCTCATTTGAAAACTCCGGTTATTCCAGCGAGGGAGGTGAGGGTGCTGGGAAGGTCAATAATTAATGCTTCTATTTGGTATAATTTTTCGGGATTTAGAATGAAAACCTTAGTTTTTCAATCATTTCGTTCGTACAGTAACTTTGTTTTCAGATACCTTCTGACACAAAAAGAGGTTGCAGAGGCGAAAGAACACAAAATACGTCTCATGTTCGGCAACGGTTTGCGTGCAGAAATTTGGCCAGAATTCGTGCGCCGTTTTGGTATCCAAAAAATCGGTGAATTTTATGGTAGCACAGAAGGCAATTCAAGTATTGGTATGTTCACGTCATTTGTTTATTATAGAAAAATTCTGTAAGAAGAAATTCATTTTCTGAAGAAATTTGTTATGACAGAAGTATTTTTATAATTGTACAATCGCCTTGATGACGTGAAATTTTCGTTGGAGTTTTTCTACAGTTCGCATTTAGGGATCTTAGGTAATACCATTTTGAAGTTTTCTTATTTTCAGGTATTTATTAAAAACTTTGTAAATCCAGATTACTTTTTAGTAAACATTGATAATCATGTTGGCTCGTGTGGTTTTATCCCGGTGCATCCTTTTGTGAAATATTTATATCCTGTGCGGTTACTCAAAGTTAACGATGATACCGGTGAATTAATTCGTACAAAAGATGGATTTTGTGTTGCATGCAAACCGGGAGAAACTGGTGAAATGGTCGGTGTTATCATGGAAAATGAGCCTTTACTTAGGTAATTGCTGGTTTTGTTCTCACCTTTTGTCCCATCCTTCATATAATTTTGGACATTTTAATTTCATTGAAATGATTATTCCAAATTGTGGTTTTTTTTTTTATCCTGAAAATAATATCAATTTTATATGACCATTTCGTAAATACCGGTATATTTTGAAAATCATACGAGATTTCAGAATGCTTTGTTATATTTTGCAGAGACATGACAAGGATTTTTGCAGTTTTGAGGGATATCTAGACGAGAAGGATACTGGAAAGAAGGTAATGAGAAATGTTTTACGCAGAGGTGATGCTGTTTTTACATCAGGTGATATTGTGCACTGGGATGATCTGGGATACTTGTATTTCAAAGATCGAAAAGGCGACACTTACAGGTTCTTTTGTTCTGGGAGAGATTATCAGTTTTCTTTCCTTTCTGTAATTTTGGAGGTCGCTTGTTCTTCCAGTACTGCACTCATTAATTCTGCTAATGATAATTATTTTATTATAATCTTTTTATCATGAAGCAGATGTGTTAAGCAATTGATGTTTTTGTAGGTGGAAGGGTGAAAACGTTAGTACTACAGAAGTGGAAGGTATTTTGCAACTTTTAAAATGTGTAACCGATGTTGCTGTTTACGGTGTCGAAATACCGAGTAAGTCTTGCTGTCTTTTACTGAAATTTTCATTATTTAATTAGTTCATTCTTGAATGTACATTGTTTTTACTGCTGACCAAAAAACTTTGCAGACAGAGAAGGTCGGGCTGGTATGGCTGCCGTCATCGTAGCAGAGGGCGAGTTTTTAAAAGTTAGCATTACTTTAGTCGTCTATTTTTTCGCCAACCACATATTTAATTTTGATAATGTAAATAATAGCAGCTACACAAGTTAGCAGTCTATTTTCAGGATGCAGTATTTAAAATAGCGGAACATCTCAAAAAAAGTCTTCCATCCTATGCTATTCCTATTTTTTTACGCTTCTGCAAAAATTTAGAACGAACAGGTTACGCTTATATTTCCATTTGAGGAACTTCGGTGTCTTGAGGACAGTTTAAGAGGTCGACATTTTTATTTTTTCTCTTCTGAATTTATGTGTTACAGGTACTTATAAGCTGAAAAAAATGAATCTGCAGAAGGAAGGATATGATTTATCCCGTTTTTATGACGAGATCTTCATTTGGGACTTTTCCATCAAGTCTTATAAGTAAGGTGTCCTTTTTTCTATTGATTTCAAAAGCAAGTTGCGATCTTGTGAATAAAACATTCATCGATGTCGAGAGTTTGCAAGTATTTTAAGAACAGTGCGTGATGGTTGTTTTCCTGAAACATCAGCGTTTATTGCGCTGCCAGTACTAATTTGCTTTTTGCGAAATGTAGGAAAAAGAAAGTTGAGTGGGATTGATGGTATTGAGTGGAATTGATGGTATCACGGCAATATCTAAAATGGGAATCGAGGATGGGAAAGTCTTGATGACTTAGTTGTTGAAGTGTTCTTGCAGGGTATTCGATGAAAGATTACAGCGAGAATTAGACAATGGTACTTACCTGAACATTTGATTCGTTGATAATCTTTTATTCAAAGCATCGAGAGAGTTTATCTCCACTTCACTATTTCCTAAAAAACCACGCATATTTTTACTGATTCATATTTTTGTAATTAAGTCTTTCATCTGTAAAATGTTCCTTTTTTTTCTTTTGTTTCATTTTCATTTCTCTGTTCCTCAGCACTCAAGCTTTATTTAATTTCATATAAGAATAAAAATGTAAATGATCATACAATGCTGTTAAGACACTCAGTTTAAGTTTTTTTTTTGAACTTATAGTATGAAATTTAGGAATCAGCTTGAGTGTCATAAATATGTATTTTGATAAATAATAATTTTGAGTACTGCATTTTTGTTTTTGAAACGATTAGAAAACTCCTTAGATTTTTAAGGAAATGGTTGCGCCATCGAGAGTTTGTTAACCAAATTAATCACATCTGATTAATCTCAAAATACAGGCCTACACTCTCAACTCATTCCTTTATTATCACTTTTTAAGGACTGCCTCAGTAAATCTCAAATTTTTAGCAGTAATAAATTCATTACATAATTAATTTTAAGTTTGTTTCTGTGTGTATATGTGTGTGTGTGTTTTTTTTAAACTATAGTGTTGTTAGATTAATATCCGTATAGAGTACATTAATTGTGATGTTCTTCGTGTCTCTTTCTTTCTGTTTATTAGATTACCCGATTCCTTTACCATTTTGATTGTGCATTGTTAAACTGTTCAGGTTTTTCCGCCCGTGATTTCACTCGCTGAAATTATAAACTAGCGTTGCCAGTCATAAACATAAATCCTTGAAAGGTTTACTTTTCATTTGTTTCGTAATGAATTTTTCTACTGTGTAAATATTGAAAGACTTTTATTGAGTTCAATTCAGATAAATTATTTTCAAAAGTTATCCTTTCCAGTCTTTCATAATCTTATTGCGGATGAATTTTTTTTTGGACGGTGTATTTTTATGCTACGAAAATTTCTAAAGCTGTTAAATAAAATCAAATTGTTTACCTTTGTGGCTATAACTTATTCATCCCTTTCGGTTTGATCGGTCGGTCTGAAAATCAGTATATTTTTTTTAACATCTGTTTTTAACTTTTCCCAAGTTTGTTCATCCTGAGTAGGTCGACTGGAACAGGCCAAGAGGACTTGCAGAGTGTCTCGCCTGCATCTCTCAAACAGTCATGAGTGGAAAGAATTGGGAAGTTAATGATTTGATTTAAAAAAAAAAAAAAAAAAACTAAGGAATTGCTTAGAAAATAGCTTTTACGTGTTACTGGATGTGGATGATGGATAAATTGATGCCTGTCTACTAGTAGTCTTATCAAGAATCTGAACTTACGCTTATCCATTCGCCAATATCCTGCTTAAAATAGTTTTATGATTTCAAATAAGCATGAAGTTCGTTGCTGCAATAAGGGGAAAGACCCAAACGTACTCCAACTATTTTGCAAAGACCGTAAAGGAGCGTTTTCCCACCTCTCATTTCCAGGAACATTTTTTAAGCTTCTAACAAATCAGCTTTCTTTTGCTATAAAACAAACGCGAAAAAAGGAAAAATCAGTAGATAAGAAAAGAATTTTTCGGTAAGTTGGTATCTTCTGCTTCCGGCAAATCCAATCCTGTTTGTTGGCAACAACTCATGAAAATGAACTTTTGCTTCTTCCTGCATTAATAGTGCCGCTGTTCGTTGACTGTAGTCTATTTAATCTTGCCCAACTATTTCAATTCATGTCATATTGACAGACTCAGCTAACCTTCTGTTTATCCATGTTCAAACCGCTTATCTCCTTTTTCCGCGAGATGAATAGAACAGTATCAGTAATTTATAACAAGAATTCTTCGGCCTCTTTAATTTTTTATTCTATTGACTCTAGCACATCAAAGGTCTCTTTGAAAATCTTGACCACATTCTTCAACTTTTTTGAGAATTACTTACAGGAAAATACTTCTGTGAATCTCCACAGTAACCGGAAAGGCCGTTAGTTTGGAAAAAAAAAAGAAATTAGATAAAATCAACTTTTGTAATCATTCAAAGTTGCAGAGAGATTCAAATTTTACTAGGGATAATCCGGAGTAAGGAATAGCATTCATGATGAGAAGTTACTCAGTTTTATTCTTCACCTCTACCTTAACACTGCAGTTCCTTGGATTCCAGATGATTCGTTAATTCTTTTACCTTGGAACAACAGGGGCGCTAGATGAGACATCCGAGATGATCAGTTTTTTTGCTAATGGTTTATGTGTCACTGAACGCAATGACAATATTCATTAACACCTGGTAATCTTTGAGAGTATTATTAATTTAAATAGTATGAACTGAAATTCCTTTTGCCTCATTATTTCATAAAACCGGAAATTTGGCACCGAATGACTCTCAGCGCCACAATCGTACTGTAGCTAACCTCTTTTTTAGTTCTGTACAGCAAAATTTTACAATGGAATGTTTCGTAAGTCGAAATGATTCTTTAACACTACGTTATCGTTTCGCCAGCATTATACTGTAAATTCTATACACAATTATCACAGATGTGATATCAAAAGTGGCAAATGTAACATAAAGCTCCACCTAATTATCTATTTTATTAATCGAAAAAGAAATACATATTGCTCACTTGTTCTGTATTGTTGCAACTTGAACAGATTTATTCTGATAATAATCATTGACGATAATGATTAGTAACACAACTATTATTAGCAAAATGACTGCTATTATCTACGGAAGAAAATTTAAAAATTTTGTTGTGTCAAATTTGTGCGTAATTATATAACTGGAAAGCGGAAGAGAACAAAACTTCAAGTTCTATGTAGCAGCGATTGGCAGAATTTTATACTTTATTAGACAAATAAGGAGGGATACTTTTCTTAAAAAAAAAAAAAAAAAAAATATTTCAATCAATTAATACTGTCATTTACGAGAAAGTGTTGTATTTTTGGTCTAAACATTTAAAACAAGAGCTGTTAGTTTAGAAACTAATTTGTTCGCTAAGTATCTTCTGCTTACCATAAGCAGAACTGAATCAAATGAAAATAAATTTAAAAGTGATAAATCTTGAAATTAGACATTCATAATTAATTAAAATAATAGTAGGACTGAAAATCATACTTGCGTTTAATAAATAACTTATAAGAGCTATTTACGTAGATTGATCTTAACGATGATGATCCACAATACGGCATGTATTTCGGTGCTAATGCAGTAAACAGAGCAGGAAGCAGAAAGTATCTCGAAACTAATGACTTTATGCTAATTTCTTCGATTGAGTTGGAATCGATTCCTGAACCATTTGGTTTCACATTTACCATAATGTATTTCAATTCTTTACCATCCTCACAGTACTCAGTGTTATCCCTGCAACACCGGTCATTCTAATAAAATTTTGTTAGTAATAGAAATGCAATAGGTTGAGAAGCAAAATGAAGCCTAATTATCGTCCTACTGATCTTTCATAATTCTTTTTTATTTTGAATATTCCAATTTTGATTTTGCGAAATATCTACTGCAATGAAACTGTTCGAAATGCTTTTAATATTCATATTAGTTAGGAAATTCTTCTTTGATATTCATATTTTCTGTTTCCTTTGGCTTTTTTCACCATGTGAAATGCTCTAATTTAATTCTCTGTTCAGTCAATTCGTTTTTCCCAGCGACAGATGCTTTAGAGACAGGAATTCAACATTTGTTAATTTAGCCGCCTTATTTTTTTCATCTTTTTACCACGAAATTTATTTTTATAGAAAACATTTCACTCATTTCTTATTGAAAAAATCTCTACTAGTGATACTGGAAGTATTTTTGCCTTAAGAGTTGGGTAAAGAGTAGATTTATCTTAAGGCTCGATCCTACCGCTAATTTATAAAGAAGCGAAATTATTGCAGAGCAAAATGTCATTTGAGAAAGTAATATCGAGCTTGAAGTGAAGCAGTGGCAATTAGTACATTAACATTACTGTCTGTAAGGCGTAGTTTACATTTACTAATTAGAAATGCACAACTCCATCTGAATACGAACGTGGGGAATCCAAATAGAGCAATCAGCTGGTAAAAAAGAAAAAAAAAAGAACTTCATTTAAGAAAAAAAAAATTATAGTGAGCTTAAAATAATTAGTCTCAAGAACATATAATAATATAATTTCATAAATGACTAACATTTTCTTCAGTCTCTTTTTACTTGAAGTTTATTGATAAATGTTTCAAAAAAGCTTAGGTCAAGATCATAGTGTGTCACCAAACACAAATAGAAAAATCTATCGAAGCTGTCGTTTCCAAATGACCCCTTCCGGAAAATTTTTTTCGGAGCGGTTTCATTGTTCATTTTCGGTGAAACGAGCTGTCATCGTGTGAATCAGCAGTAGTCACTACATTGGACTGAATTCTTCAGCTATTTATTAGAGATGAGTTTTTAAAAAGAAACATAGGAAGTACTTCCAATGAAAGAATGAAGACTGGTGAGGAAAAAGTGGAATGATTCGGTGGCTCTGAAATGGTTCATTGTCTGCACCAAGTTCGTTTTTCGGAGTTTTTTCCGTTTCAAGTTCTTATCAACCATGCGTGTTAATTATTTTACAATGTGAGCAAAGCAATAAGATTGCTGCATGTCGTAAGCAACTTAACATCTGATGTTTAAGACGAAAAACAGAAGTGCTTTAGTCATTGAGTTTTATTAATATTTCCTCTGGATCCTGTCATTCTGTCGTAGCATAGTAGTTTGGTAGTAAAGTGGCATAAAGAAAAGCGAAATAATTATTCAAGAGACCGTTTAATTAAGAAGCAAAAATTTCCAGGCAAAATTAGAAGTTAAAACATCCGTTTATTTAATTGAATTAAACAGGCATGAGTCTTCAGCCTATAACCATTTGAAAAGAAGAAAAAAACTTATCGCATCTTCCGGACTACTTTTTTTCGCATTTTCTTTTATGCAGCATACGTTTTTTTCATTCAGATCTTTAACAATATATGTTAGTTATGCAGGGAACTCATGTTTCTGGACATTACGATTGGAAGTATCCCGCAGAAGTTCATCAAAAATATGGCATATAAAAGTATAAAAGCATCTTTCAGTTAAAATTAATATGGAATTAGATATGAAAATTTTTATAAAATATAGAAATGATACATTTTAAGCATACTTTCATTTTTTTTTAAATGCTTAAGCTTTATTTTTCTAATAATACATTGCATTAGCTATCTTTAATTTCTGCATTCCGAACTTTTGTGCTTAGCTAAGTGAAACAGATAATAAATTCATCAATAACACTTCATCCATATTTGAAATCGTTATTCAGATTTCTAAGTTGATTTGTGGAGTAGTAGTCAGCCTTCTGAATTCTGACAACAATCATGTATAGGGCAATCAATGAAATTCAGTTTCACTCATCCGAGAGGGCCAAAATAATAAAGATATCGAGAATGAGTGCAATTCAGGTAATATTCAATACATTCATCTCCGATGTTCAGTCTGTTCGTTATTACTTGCTTAGTTTAAGGTGCAAGGGGAATAAAACTTACAGCCTGAAGCCGTTCAGGGAAAATAGCAGTCATTCTCATATACGAGAATCTTTGATATGCCATATATTTCTTCATAAAAGGAATCCAAAGCAACGTTTAATTCATTTTTGTAATCATCTCTAACTCTTTCGCTTGATTTAATCGTTTGAAGAAAAAAAGTTACTCTGCGTTTGTAATAGGATCTATTACCATGATTTTATCACTATTATCATTGATGAAAGCTAGAAGCGAAGCGCTCCTAATATTTCTCTCGGTATGTGGTGTTGTATTAGAATTGAAAATAGTTTTATCTAGTCTTTATAATCGAAAATCATTTTGGTGATGAAGACTACCGGGAAACGGTGCCAGGAGGTAACGACACATGGAGGACGAGTCAGTGCTGGCGGTATCAACAGAACTACAACAGCTATCATCTATGGTTTCAAAATTGCCTTTCTGTACGCTCTCTGTTTGGAGCTGTTGCTGTCAATTTTGACAGCCGAATGTTATTTATATCCTTCCCGTTTTAAATTTTGTTTTCAAATAAGGTCTTGCTGAAAACAAAGAAATTTTTCGGAAGCGAAAGATGGGCAAAGGAGTGAGGAGACAGTAATTTGGAGTGGTACGTGATGGTCTCACGAAAATTTGATCCATCTGAAGTAGCTAAAAAAATGACAATTTTCGTCTTCAAAGTTCGTGTCTTTAACTTTTAGAAAAGAAATATTACCCATGACAGAAGGCATTATCATCAGAAAGAAGTTTAATGCCATTATTGCTTATCTAGTGATACATGCTATTATCACTTTATCTAGAGGTTCTTCATGACTTTGTTACTGAAAATGACACGTGGAAGAAGTCACGTAATATGAGACGTAGCAGAAGAAAGATTGATGGAGTAAAACGTATTTATTTGTTGTGAGGCTATTCTTTCCACTAAATATGAAACTATTTATCCATGTAAAAAGAAAACTTTATCGATGCATAAACTTTTTTATGAACAAAAATAAACCATCATATATTAGAAATTCGATCATTAATTTGATATGGAGCAAGAAGCTATCATACATTTAGAGTTCAGTGATTGGTGCTTTCAAGAATAAAAGATTTTTCACGTTGTGATGGCTTATTAGCAATACTGTGCAGTATCGTAATTAATGAAGTTCATAGTGCATTCTTTTTTTACAAAAAGTTAATTACTTCATACTCATCCGTATTTAATTTTTAAAAAATGTTACCATCACTTCATTAATCATACCAAAATACCATTTATTAAATTACTGTTGCTGAAAAAATAATATCCAATATGACTGTTTAGAGAATGAACACTTTGTGGAAAAAAACTCGCAAATTAATAGTACTCTAAGTTTAATTTATACAAAACTTTTTTGCCTTCTGGAATAAGTCGTTCTTAGATTATTTCAAACTTGGCCAAGCTAGAAATTAATGCTCTAACAAGAATGCAATAAACGATGTATTGTTTCCATGGCCATAAGCGGGTTCGACTGATGGGACTAGCGATTTTTAACTGACAACTAGTTTTTTTGAGTAGATTGAAATTATCTTATTCCAAAACGAGAAAAATTGAGAGAAAAAAATTGAAAACAAGAAAAATTGAGAGAAAAAAATCTGAATGAGAGAGTCATGTGGAAAGCATTTTACACTGCATCATTAAACTTATTTGCCCTTTTCGTACTACATCCATCCCTATTTGTTCTTGAAACGAGTTACAGTGAGCAAAATTCCCGTAGGGAAGCAGCAGTAAGGGATAATCCAAAAGGATGGAAACTTAACTATCAGTTCAAATTAACCACAGAAATTCTTGAGTTTATAGCCTTCGCAATAACTGGCTGCTTTTAAAGCGTAGTTTGAGGTCCATTAAGGTTCTGCAAGTTAAAATTGCTCGTTTTAGACTACTTTTTTTAGATCTTAAAATAGAAAACAACTACCTGTCTCATCAATCTTTTTTTTTTTTTTGGAAGTTTTCGGAGAAATTTGCCATGACAGCCTGGCAAATAAAAATAAAAGGGATACATACTTCAGCAGAAAATTTTCAGTGAGTAGTAAGGTGAAATTTTTTGCTTCATCAGTAACTAGCATAATAATATTAGTAGCGCAGCTTTTAGGTGGAATGTAATTAAATATATGACATAGCTCAGGTCAAACTTGAAAACTTGGTCCCACACCACGTGGTTGGATATTAATGCAGATATAATAACCACAACTATATTTAATGTTTGCACTTGTTTCTGTACTTTTTTTTTTTTTTTTTTTTTGAAAGACTCCGTAAACTTTTCAGTCTTTCTTCACAATGATCCATACAGTAAACCCTGAAATGATGCCTGCGAATGTAATCTTTCTCTGAAAAAATATTCGATTATATTAAAAGATTTATTAATAGGATTGCTATGCTCTGACATAACCTTATAATGATAATAATACTTATTCATCCTTATAATGATGATTATTACTTATTACTTCTAAACTAGATATTGTATGAAAAAAACATCAAATTTGCTAATGTGCATTTTGCTAGAAGCTTAGTGAATGCTCAACAGAGATGATAAGCAGAAATCACTATATCAAGATTTATAGAAGCATATCTTGTTGTTTAAATCATAAGCACAGATGAAAAAGAAAAAGTAAGCTCCCGATTAGCTGAACAGAAAATGATTTTTTGATTTAGTGGCAAAAATTGGAATCAGCAAGAAAAAGGAAGATAGCTGCCTGCTTCTTCAACTTTCGTTGAAGTGAAAGGTTAGTTACTTTACTTAGCTAACATTGCAATAATCGACAGCAGTTTTCCTATGTTTCCACGTTTCTTCCATTCAGACAGGAACACGAGAAAGGGAAGAAGTTAGCGCTATCTCTGAACCATTCTTCTTTTACAGCCAATTTTCGTTCCCAACCGAGGATGGAATGGTCAACCAAGGAAGCCAGAATTCTAACTGATATGAGATTTTCTAGCAATTCATGCCACTATTCTTTCCAATATGAAAACGAATAAGGTCAAAAGAAATGAAAAAAATTGTCTGTCTGCAACAATGTTGCTATTTTGGTTTTCAAAATTAGCATCGATTTTCGTGTAATAGAGATTAAGATGACTTCCTTGTCTCTGATAACATTTATTTGCATCATATTGTACAATCAACCATGCCATCGCACTAATAAAGTTTTGCTTTATTTTGAAATTTAATTGACAACTACTAAGAGGATGATGATGACTGGTCTCTTCAATCCGGTTGATTCTTTCCATTTTTTTAAGTTGTGCTTCTAAACAGAAAAAGCAACATGCCATTTGATGGTGTCCAGTTTACAAGAAAGTTTTTGAAGATGAATAAGATATGACCCTCAGATTGATCCTTTACACAGCTGAAAAAGTTTTGTTGTTAGTTGAGTGTATGGAAGGTTGCACCGGCGCGGAAGCTTCACTATTTATTAGCCGTCGTAAATAAGTGTTGTCTGAGGCAATTTGTCACTTGAAGCTGTCCCTATAAATGCAGCCCTTCACTATCTTCCAGCAAACTTAGTTCTTAATTTAGAATGTCTCCATTCTGCACCGAAAATATGAAATTATCAGCCATGCATTCGTTTCATTTTTGCATGCAAATACGGTAATTAGTGAGTAGAAGTGAAGCCAACAAAGATGGAATGGAAATGGAAATAAAGCGTCAACGGGAAAGGATGTGATTGTGACATGGAAATGTCCCGCTCCTACTCCCGACGGTGTCAGTGCTGGTGTTGGTGATATCGATGAACAGGGCGGGGCAGGTGGTGCGGGTTGGGCTGGAGCGGGTAGCATCACCATCCACTCTATAAAACTACTTAACTACCCGCGGTCATGCTGCTTCGGAAACCAATCCTGCGGTCGGTGTCAAGAACATAAGCTAACTCTCGTCTTCCTCATGTTAACTATCTTCTACTTTCCTAGTCAATGGAGTAGTTCTGTTAATGAGTTCCTTAAGATAAACCAAGTGACAATCTCTGAAATCACTCTAAGCTACCCTTTTGAAGGGAACTACGAAAGAATTGTAACAGAAAAGCAACTGCGAATTCATTTCGGCATTATATGACACATGCACTTCAACCACATTGTTGCTCATTATACAAAACATCGTCGTCCATGTCCTTGCCGCTAATTAGTAAGCGAGAAATGATGATGCATCCTTCCGAGTTCTGTTTTCAGATGAGAACTGAGTGATTCAATTCGCTTTACTTTTGCAAATTCATTTTCAAATTATGAGACGATCATTGATCATTTCATAATCACTGCACTATGGATATGATTGGAGGCACTTTGCATTATCTTTTCTATCAACTAATCTACTTCACTTGTTATAATGTAACTACAAAATATCCCTTAACATCTTCCATTCTTTACTTTCCATTTTTCGTGTGGAAAATCTGTAGAAAGTAATGATATAAACCTTCTTATTTATTATCACTATCATTATTATCTCACGATGATATCACTAGTAGCGCTAATAGAAATATTAAATAAAATATTTAGTATAAGATGAATCGCAGTATCCTCTTGGATAATGATCACATTTCAAACTTATTCAATTCTAACCCTCAGTTATTCAAATCCCCTTCAACATCGCAGATGGCATCCACTACATGGGTATGATTAATTGTCACCACATTTTTCTGTCTGTATCCGCAATCGTTCGATATATATTATAGATGAAGACGACCGGTGTATTGTTGCTGTCGGCGGTATGCGTCGCCTTATCATTAGGTGTTACGGATCAGTGCATGGAACGCTACAAAATATGTTCGGTGAAAGATCGCTTCACAATGCAAAGAATATGTCGAAAAAGCGGCGGATTGTTGAAACATACGCTGAAATACGCAGGAAAAGGTTTGTTGAAAAGTGAGAAATTAGCAAGTGGCGTTAAATTTTAGAATTTAGAAAACGGTAGTAAGAAAAGTATCAGGGAACGTACATACGACACGAGAGAGAGTTTTTTTGCATAGAAATTAGCCATATCCTTCACTGTTTTAAGCAAATTTGACTAGTCAGTATTAATTTGAATCATCCTTGGACTCCAATTAAATTCTTTAACGAAATAAAAAATTAGGCCTAAAAGTAGTTGAGGTGAGTAATGCTAAGCAAGATTTGCAAGGAATTCTCACTGACTGAGCAGCCTGAAAGAAAAGATCCAGGATTGTCAAAATTTATTTTCAATATCTTCCATTTCCATGCAGAAACTTTTACATAAATATTAAAATGTGCAGTATTTAATTCACTGACAGTTGAAGAATCGAACACTTTGAAATATAAATTTCTTTTCAGAAATAATTTCGGATTGCTGTCGAGCAGGTGGTTGCACCAGACAGTACTTGTGTGATTTTTGTGAAAATTCATGCTGTCAAATTGCTATTGATATGATGATTATGGACTGATTAATCGTATGCGAGCAGCAGTATAGCAGATATTTGCTCAATAAAGCTATTAAAGTCGTATAATTAGCTGAATCGATAATCATCGATCGAAGTATCTCCCACAAACAGGTCATCGTTACATAGTGTCAAAAAATGTTTGCTTGTTAACAAATATTTTGTGCTACTGTACCTTAATATACGCTATAGTTAGATTTAATCTTCATTAGCTTAACTTGTTCGGCCTACTTTGTAGATATAACATGCGTCCTTTGTTGTTTTAAAACGTAATCTAAATTCAAACTGGCAATACAATGAACACTTGAAAGCCCACTTTGTAATCTATTGATTATTTTAACAGTCAGTGTAATGTGTCACTGATAATAACTGTATTCGATGTTATTAGCATTACTTGTTAACCTTCATTTTCTTCATCAAGTCATAATTAGTTCAAGTGCTTCTTCAATGCTTCATATACTGTGTATGTCTGGAATAAGTTATTGATTTTATATTTTTGCTTACTTTCTTGTCTTTTGAATACTATTTATCATTGTGCGGTATTAGATTTAATTGGTCTCATTAATTTTAGGAAAATGGAAACTAGAAGCGTAAGATTAATGAATAAGGTTCAAATTTTGGGACAAGCCTTATCTAAATAATTAAGAAGTGGCATAATATTATGATGAATTACGGCTACCATATCATCTCATCTTTATTCTAGTCAACTTAATTGTCAATTTAACCTATTATTGTCATCTTATGTTAATCCCCTCTGTTAATATACTGTATTCTCTCTCACTCTACATATATGCTGTCAGTCGTAGTTATGTTAATCCCATTACTGTGAATATACTGTATGTGTCTCTTCATGCATCATAAAATGTAAACTTCACATGTGCTTTAATTTGCACCGAAGAGTGATAAGTTAACTCGATATCACTCATTCATTATCACCAGCAAACTCTTGTTAATAAATCATTCGGTGTTTTTTACAAAATACCATTAACTTACTTCTCTCATGCAGTAATATTGGTGTTGGCACGGTGAGAATGAATGAAAACTGAATGATATGCAAATGAGTGGGAGATAATTAATTGCTGATTCCAGTCCAAGAATACCATAAGAGGAGAATGCAACTTGTTCGAAGTGCCAGGTGTTTCCGTCTGGCAATTTCCGCTAGCAGATCAGTAAAGTGCTTGTCAGGTTGAATGGATCGCCGCAGGGGACACCGTTCGAATCAATGTCATTGGGCAGACAGCGTCGAGCAGTTTTTAGCAAGGGAGTGAACGGTCCTTTAAAATGACATGCAGTTGTTGTTAAGTTGATGCGAAGGTCAGTGCGATAGTTTGCGGCATTTATGTCGCAGCTGCAGAAGGTGCATCATCATCATCATATATGGTTGACGTGAGTTGTACTACCTGGAGCAGGTAGTGTTGGTGTCACTGTCGGAACCATTGAAGATGAGGATGATGAATGCATACCTGTGCACATACCGGAGCTACATATCATCCACGAAGGACATTAGATGGCCCTAGCATGACCGCCGTACAGGTACAGGGCGGTAGTTATGCATCGTCACTTCTCTCTTCTAATGGCATTTGCATACCATTGAAACAGTCACTATGCCAACGTCTGAAGCTTTCCCTGAAGCGTTCAATGAAGATTCACTGCAACTGATATGTGATAAGTGATCCACTGATAATAGCGGCCATCAGAGCGGGGACAACACATTTATGGCAATCCCAAGTATCCGTTAGAGCTGTTTTGGACATTCATTTTATTCTCAAAGCTTTTAGAGGAAAGATTATCTCACCAATCCTACTATGAGAGACAAAATAGGAAATTTTTAATTAAATTATACAACTATCCAACAAACCAGAATGCGGGAACGTAACGTACACAGATCATTAACAAATAACTGTTCAAAATATAAGAGTAAACAGCTTAAATTTAAACAGTCATTGGAAAAACGAATAGCACCGAAGAAGTGCGTAGTAGATCGAAAGCATCTACTGCACACTCTGTAAGACATTGTTTTAACAAATTAAATAATAATTTGTAGGATGCAATTAATATAACGAGTCTTATGCAACAGATAAACTGAGAATTGTAACATTTCTGAAAGCATATGTATGTGATCATTTGAACTCTTGATGAATAATTATATACTTAGCACGCTAGATACAGCATAAGTGAAAAGCAGACAGAAATGAGAAGTGGGAAACTACATTTGAATACATCAAGAATTACTGGTCATGAAATACAGGGACAGTACTTTTCCATTTTTTCATTTACAAAATTAACCTGAATCTCGGAATTTTTCACAAACCATAAGTAACAGAGGGAATAATGGAAGATGTAGACAGAGACCAAAAAGGATCACTTCCTGAAGACATGGACTGAAATCTCGATGTATCAGATGAAATAAGTTTTTCACAGATCAAGTTATCTTTCTTCATCGGTTGCAAGTAAACCCGTACCGTTAACACGTTTGCTCAAGCAGTTTACTCGTTTCTGAAAGAATAATATGACTGCTCTGTTTATTAACTTATAACCTTCAGCCATAATTGATACTTCACTGAAGTTTCAGTCGTTGCTCTGCTAAATATTTTCATCATATTACACATTCGAATCAGTTACCAATATCCAAAGGCTTATCCGTTAAGTGATGATAACTTTGTTCTAATCTCTAATGGAAAAAATACAAAGCAAAATCGGAAAAAAGGTATCATATGGTAGAAGGACGAAAGCAGAGAGCTGAAAAACAGCACAAATCATCAGGCAGTCAGTTAGCCAAAAAGCTTAAATGAATAGTTGGAATATAACTCATTTGCAGATTTATCTCGAAATGTCTCCGTAAACCTCAGGAAAGAGCTGCTAACAGAGACGAATTATTTCAGGTCTTTTATGTTGATATTGCTATCAGTGATTTCATCAGATCCCCGTGAATTGCAAATGAATTTTAGCCATTCACTTCATGTAACAGAGGTGGCACAAGGCTATGAGACAGTCTTTAGAATAACGAAAAATAAACTTACGACATATTCAGTGAATTCGCTGTTTTCAGGTATGTACATTGAATATCTTCCGGAATTTTGAAACCATCTCCTTGCAATTATCACTAAGCTAGCACACAATAATGCAAAGCTACAGGTAATTAGTATTAAAGTTACAAGTTGTGTAGTGACACCACTAATTAGCAGCCAGGAAGCACACAAGAAGTTTGCAGCAACTGTAAAACTTAAGAGGAAAAACCATGAATTCGATTTAGGAGTCGGCGGGACTTCTAACGGAAGCGGTAAAGTAGCTAATCGAGTTTCCACAGATTCCGGATGCTCGCAGCTTAAATGGGCGAATATATTCATTGAAGAAGCACTTGACTGTATTTTCTTTGGCGGGGATGAACACGATAGCTTCATCAGGGCAGTCTGAAAATGTTTCGAAAAACTTACTGCAGCTCTAATGACAAAACAAACACTTAAAAAGTATTTTTCCTATTTACTCTTTACTTTTAGAAAATGTGACAATAAAATTACAATTTAAAGTCTGTTATTCTTTCAAATTTCACAGAAAAAACCAGAAATTCCATAGCAAAGCAATAGTAAACACTAATTCTATAAGAAAAGGAAATCAATAATTAGTATTCAACGATGCAGAAGTTTATTAGTAACCGATCAACGCATATCAAACGATGAAGTGGAAAGGAAGGGAAAAGTTTACGAGGAGGGAAGTAAATCAAATCATAAAAAGGGTTACTCTTCATTGTCACCTTATTGCACGACGAGTTTTGTACCATTCGAATTAAAAGAAATAAAACGAGACGAAAGAGCTGTTATCGATGAATCGACCGACGACTACCATCCACTCTTCTCTCTTTATAAAATATTTTTGATTAAAGTGGGATGATGGAAATACACAAACGCAAATATAACAGGAATTTGCAAACAGACTAGCAGTAGTTCCAAATACCTGAGGTTAACTGAAGAAAATTGTTAATTACCGTAGTTTTTTGCTCATGAGTCCTAATATAAGTGCTGTAACAAATAATTAACATGGACTCAATCTTCATACGTAAGAATCTCAACGTTATTAACTCTGCCCAATCTTAAAT
Source organism: Setaria equina (assembly GCA_003012265.1). Lineage (NCBI taxonomy): Eukaryota > Metazoa > Nematoda > Chromadorea > Rhabditida > Setariidae > Setaria > Setaria equina. Next base: position 50,255 of record PQVD01001602.1, read on the forward strand.
TACCCTTAAATTAGCATAAATTGTTCTTAGAATTCAAATATCAAATACTTTATCTAAATCGTTGACCTTTCCAAGCGATCGAATAATTAATTGCTATAACATTTAGGTGTAAAATAACTGAACGGAAAGGAAGACAAGTTTCAGAGAGCTTCCAAACATTCCGAATAATTCACAAAGCAAACTCATTAACTTTAATCAAGACCTCAATCAACATTTCACTCTTTCGGCATCTATTTGAATTTCATCATTATGATGAACTAAGTTGCAATTAGACCTACTTGCTTAGATTTACAATGCTCGTTGAAACGTGAACAAAATATGAGATGAGAAAATAATTAGCTTGTTAAATAAAGGTTGGGTAGATTATGAAAATGACTGTAGATTAAATATTACTGTATCAAGTGTTTGTAGATTTTAAGGACATTTTAGATGATGAGAAAATTTAAGTAATCAGAAAATTCTTTTTAATGATTGCTTCTTTCTTGTTGAACGCTTTTTCGTTTTCTTTTCTTCTTCCTAAACATCTGCTTAAAGATTAAGAAAAAAAAATGGAGTTATAAATTTAAAGCTATTATAACTTTCAATAAAATAAAATTTTCGTTTTCCTTTTTTTATTGTTCTATTATATTTTTATTGCTTTCGAAATCTGTTCAACATCCAAAAATATTTTAGGCACACTGTCTTCCATGGGTTTACATTCAGAAAAGAATGCTGTTTTACTTCAATTTATTAAAAGAAATAATCACTGTAGTGGTAATACTGATTGTCGTGCTATCAACTGCAACATATGTTAATATTACTTCTTGTAATACAGAAAGCATAAGCTTCACTGCCAGAACTACACCAACTGAATCCATCAACCAAACAATACTTCTGCTCAGTTTTTTGAAGCAACCTTGTTGGTACATTCTAAAATATCGCTGATACAACAAATTTCCGGAATTTCTTAACGTACCGGAAAAAATCTAAGGATTTAAATTCTTGAAATTTTGCTATATTAAGAGAATTTCACTTCAGTTTTTAACATCTAGATAGCATAGCCACATTTCTTGGCGGTTTCCAATTAATTATTTTAGCAGTCTATCGTTCGGATCCCACGAAATGCACGGCAAATCTTCGTAATTTTGCTGTGAGTATTACTTAATAGATCATTCTCTCGAGAGAACTTGCTTTACCAACCACCAATTCGTTTTGCTGTCGGCTGTCCGATCGTATAAATTCTTATGTCCCACACCATACCGCCAGCTACTCATACTGAGTCAAATTTTGCGAAAATTTTACTCTCTTATAAAAACATTAGATAACAATGAACTGATCATTTGGGTTTAATTTAATTTTATAAAATCCGAAAAATGCCTGGTTTGTAAAACGGTACACAAATTTACCTAATTTTCCATTCAGAAGAATTTCCTAATAAAAATGTGAACCTACAAAGAACGAAAGGCACAAAGATTAGCAACTTTAATCTATCAGCTGTGGTTGATCGATTCCGTTCCGTAATCTCTTCCATGCTTGAGGTCATACTTTCATTGAAAGCAGATTAAGTTTCAAAAACGTTCTTCTATTAAAAACAAAAACCTTTTCTTGGAACAACGTTTCTCGTTGTCCAAACAGCAGGACAAAGGGGCTTGATTCATCTTCTCTTCGTCATTCTGGGGCTGCCAAATATTCTCCGCCTGATCATCCAGCATTACCTTTGATTCATCTTCGATCTGAAACACGAGAATTATCGGTGGTGTAAATCAAGGAGACATTGCACAGTAGTACTTTTTTACCGGATCATAATAGTGAACTGTCCTGTCCTGCGTCCACTCTTTGTGGTTTCCAGCAAAACCACAACATTGCATAGTTCTTTGCACATTGTCTACCGTATGCATGAACTTTTGCGGATCATCTTTCAACAGTGCTGCTGTACCAGCAATTAAGGTTGATGACACTTCGGATGAATTGAAACCTATTGCTACTGCAATTATAATGAGTGTTTGATGTTTAAGCTACAAATGAGATGAATCATAATATTTGTAGAAAGTTCATCTAATTGTATCACTGTAATATTGTGATAAGCAGAAAATTAACCAGAGAAGCATAAGAACCAGTCAGTGATGTCCATCTTATCTTAGGAAAGAAGGGACCAGAAATGAAAGTGCTTCTGACCCAGTAACTTTAATTTGAACTTGATAGAAAAATCGACTGAGTATCTATATGTTTAAAAATTAACTTGTAATGAAAGAATGGATAGTAATACCTTGGAAAGATTAAAGAATTAATTATTCGAATAAAAATAGGGCCAGAAGATGGGATGAATCGAGTTGCGGAACATATGGCTGAGAGAAGAATTGGTTGGGAGAGAGGTAAATTGGCCGACTAAATTCATGAAAGTGGTACTGCGATAGTTATGTAGGATAACCAAATATTAGAAACAGTTCTGAGAGCCGTATGTTCCAGAGATGAATCCTTTCGACACAATGGTACAGGAATTTTGAGTCTATTCAAGGAAATAGATTGTTTGTCGTGGAATTTACATACTGAGAAATAAGTAAGATAAGAAGAATAGGAATAAGAAAGCGAATTCCACTGCTATCGATATCCCGTAGAAAGCATATTCCTTTCTCATAAAAGTTAGCAATGACACAAACTGTGCTGCTAGTAGAATTGCTTCTATTCCACAAAATATATAAATAAAAGAATCAAGAATTTCCATTAGCTGAAAATTTCATATTTTTAAAGCACCGCGTAGATTTTGAAGCTGGTAAAAACTGCACTTGAGAATAAGCTGCTAGAAAATAAATTAATTAATAAACAACCAATTGTAGGTTTAGAATTTCATACCTCGAAATAGATATTTTAAGTACCACTAAGTGAGCAGAAATGGATGAAAATCATACAATTTGAGCACTGAATGTTGGCTTTAGAACGTCGTGAATTTGACTCGCAGGTCGTACATATTTGATACCAAAATTCAGAGATATAAGTATAACTGCTATACACCTAAATATTTCGTGTGATTTGCTATGCAGGCAGTAGTGAAGTTCCTCACGGAATCTGCTAAGATTACACATCTTCAAGCGTATCTTCATGGCACTAATGTAGACATATCTTCTGAAGAGGCTTTCATTTGAAGTTTAGATTTCTGAAGCCAAGAAGAGGTGTATCTTGAAGCGGAGGAGTTTCATTGCTAAGTGTTACTAAAAACAAACATTAATACGCGAATAATGATGGTGCAGGATATCAGAAGACGAAATACTTTATAGGGACGTCTTCTGTCTCTCAGCGATGCTCTGTAAAGGAAAAAAGAAAAGTTATTTCAGCAATTTTCATTTTCATATTTTTATTATCCGCAAGCTATCATTTACAAACATCACATGGAAGAAGTAAAGCTTTGTCAAATTCCTCTCTTCAACTCACTTATGATGGGATTATAATGTCGTTTGATTTGGTGATTGAAGGATTTTTTAAAAATTCCATCACTTATGAAGAAACAGTGCTATGAAACCCAACCAAAACTAAATGAATGAAAAAACCTTGGTGATAATCCATCCTCATTTCGACGAAACCTGAAGCGAATTTTGTGATGTCTCTGTGAATGATCACTTCCTTCTAAAATTTAATGGCTGATATTTATCAATAATTCTAATTTTCTCGTTCTAAATGAATGTCCTTATTTCCCCGTCTTCAAGAACTTTGTCGACTTAGCAAATGAGATCTATTCAAAAATTTGATTGATTTAGCTTCGAAAGTCAATGAAGTAGTTTCTAAGTAGCAGCAATAACGGTAAATGATTTTTAAACATTTTCAGGATTAATGCCACAACATGACACTTGTGAGTATTCCAAAAGTAAAGAAACATTTTTATAGCCTTAATTCCTATTCATCAACTCATCAATCGTCGCATTTTATGATATCGACCTAATTTTTAACACTTTTATCCTCTAGTCTTTTTTGTTCAATAATACTTCATCCTCGCAATTCCCAAACAAATTTCAGGTGCATGTTGATCTCACCTCTCTTATACGTTGGACTGATGATGACCAGGACCAGGCCTACTTGGGCCAATCAAAATAGTCAATGGTAAAGCGAAACTTCCAACTCTATTCTATTGGATATGTGGAGATGTATCAGCCCACACCAAAAAGTCTCGATATGCAATAAAAAGTAGCCCATTTTAGAACTTATTCTTTTCAAAATCTTTTTTTTTAGGATAACCTCATTCTAACTGCTACCTTTCAAAGAGTGAATTCTCTGGTGCTTTCTTAACTCCGACAAATACTTCATATCTGATAGATTCATCGGTGTAGCTGTGCTGAAATGAACTTTTTGTGGTAGGAAAGGAAGTGCCGCGCAACAGAATTGTTGGAGGATATTGTGGAAATTTAATTTCACTATGGTCAGAAGTGATCATCGACATGCAGGACCCATTTTGCTGCTTCATCAGTCCCTATAGATGAATAAATCACTTGCAGCAAAAGTATGTTTACATTTATATTCCGGAAAAAAAATGAGCAGAACTAAAGGAAGCCAACCTTACTAAACGATCAGTAGAAGTGAAATGACTTCGGATATTTAAGTTTTATCGATATGCTAAAGCGTTTGCACAATAAAATCTTGCGCATTATGCGAATAAGCGAATAATTTAGGTTTTTTGGATATCTATGTAGGGTAAATGATTAACCTGAATCGGACTGACATCTCACATTTGAATATCAACATTGTAGGAAATCCCAGTAACTTCGAAAAATTATTACAGAAATCCGTCTGCTATAAAAAGTTTTTTCTGGTCTAAATTCAAGAAATCGTCAAAATTTCTTTTCTTTTATATACTACTACCCTATTTTTCATTTGCAGCTTGTTAGTATCCGCCAAATGAAATATTTGTTAATTTTGCTTGTTAAACATGCATCGAAAATTTATTTCTGATAGCAATAAGGACTCATAAACAGCGATAACAGGAATCGCTGACAAATGATTATAAAAGTGGGAAGAAAAATACGTTGAAAGTTCCAATCTAAATAACAGCCTTGTACTGTGATATTTGCTTCACCACAAGCCAAAAAATTCAAATACGTCTGAATTATAAGCACTTCTTCACTTCTTCCACAGTCCGAATATTCTGAAATAAATATTGCTATTAATTTCTGGACACAATACATTTTACTGAGAAAACTGCATCACTTCTTTTAAGTCAAACAAATGATTGGAAATCGAAAATATTACGATTAAGTCTAGAAATCTTCAATAAATGAAACTATGCAGAACATCAAGATTTGTCTTTTAATTTCAAATTTTCGAGGCACGAAAAGTCTTTTTTTTATCTTTCTTTTTATTTACTCACAATCATTAGTGAAATATCTTACAGTAGTGTTATCGTTCCAATTTTCAAAGATTTTTTTAAATTCAGGTGTTTCTTTGCCCTGCTGCACCTTTACAATTTGAGCTCCTGCTGGACGTGGAAGTACGTCACCTTCCAAATATTTCTATAAATAAAAGAGTTGTTCGAAGGAATCTTTCCGCATTGTAGTGAATCCGTTTAGAAAGTCAATTAAATAAATAAAGTTTGTGAAGGGTATCCAAATTAATTTACCTCAGTTAAAGTCTGCCTCAAATCCGTTGTTTAATTTTTTATTTCTATTGTCTCATTCTAGAGTCAGCAAAAAGTATTCATCCAGTCAAGCAGCACTGTGCAATAGAATTTGGCTAAGCAGCCTTAGCATAACATTTTCTCGCTTGGATAAAACTTCTCAGGTGCACCCCTTCAAACTTCCTTTTCCATATTGCTTAACAAAATTTTTTGAAGTTAAAAAGCTGTGGGGTGTAGGAAAGACTAGAATGCCAACGATAAATGGTGGGGAGCATTACTCACTTCCTTCAGAATGATAATCCAAAATGATATCCCGAAATGTTTGACAAACCGATCATTTAATTGAAATTTTTTACTTCTGTCTTTTCTGATATGTTAACAATACTTTTCCAGAATATCTGGATTAGCACTACTCAAGGCATTGTCTCTATAAAGAGTAGCTTAAGAATCTATTTGTTCAAAACTATCTCCACCTATCTCATTGGTTACTTACGTCACTGCAGACAGTAAAATGTGAACTGAATTAAACAAACATTGGCGACATTATCAGCGAGCTTCTTTTCCCGTTCATTGGCTCCGGCGCCAACCCACACGTAAATAACTTTCATGTTATCCAAAATCATTACATCATCACCATCTAAGTCCTACAAATTCTTCGTGTTCAGCATTTTTACTGGATCATTTCCCGAATGACTGGTCACAGTGTGGTGGAGACCCATTGCCACTCGATTTAATACTTCAAAATCTTGAAATATTGAAAATCCTTTTTTCATTTATCTTGAAAAGCACGTATAATTACAATGAGCCTACCATACTTATTCAAAAAAGTTAGCTGATAAATAAATTCACTTTTAAACTCACAATAAATTCCAAAGATCGAAAGATCGATTTTCAATGACTACTCATTGACTTACTTTTTGCGTGTAGTTACAAATTTCTTCAATTGTCAGCCTGCCATTCTGGTCACTGCACTGATATAACTTGGGAACGAAGGTTGGTATCTTCTTGGGACTTTCCCAGGAACTTGCCCATTGGGTAAATGCTACTGGCTCGGCGCCTTCCAAAACTCGTACTACTTGTGCATTTTTCTGCCTTCCCTGAAAAATATATGTGCAGTATAGCTATCTCTATTGAAGAAAATGAAACTTCTCGAAACTACACTGGAATAGATTGAAAAGGATATAATAGTCATGGGATAAGGAATGATCAAAAATGACAAATGAATTCATTTGATCCCAATGATTTCAACGAAATCATAGAATGAAGATGCCTTTCGTAAGACACTTATACGGTAGCTCGTCTCTCTGCTTTACCTTTCCTAACATTTTGACTTTATTGGAACCTGCAATTCGATATATGCGGTTGCGTATTCCATAGCCTTTTTTCGTTCATTGTGAGAGCACTTTTTTCCAATCCAAACATATATCCCTCCATTGTAAACATCCAGTATGAATGCATCCTGAAAGCTGAATTCGTGCTGCGGGAATGAAATGTTCCACTCCTTTGACACTTACTGTACTTCATGATGATGGAGTAACACAATTTACAATAGCTATAAAAACATTGCATAATACCTTCGACTCAAGCTGACTGTACTGGAAATTTCCTTTTGAAACCATTTGCACACTCATTTGTCCCATCTCATCTGATACTCTGCAACACTTTTGTACTTCAGCCACTTTTTGGATTCACAGTCTAATTAATTGATTGCATCTAGTTGAAGGAATGTTATACATTTAAATTAAGCGCAACATAAATCACATTTCCTCATAAAAAAATATTTTGCAAATAGCTGAACAAATTTTTTCTGTGAAGTCAGATTCTTAGAAATTCTAAATCCACGAACGAATTTAAAGAACATGACTTCGCATTCATTCTAATCAGTCACGGTTATTCAAGAACAGAATCCTAAGTATCCAAGCCAAGATAAACAGATTTGGTGGTGAGTGAAGAACCTCCAAAGGGTTAGTTGATTGTTTGTAGTCTGCCAGTAATTCTCGTCCTCTCCACCAGCTTCTGCTGGCTTTACTTTTTCTTTATCACCCAAAATTTTCCAGAAATCATCGTTCGTATCCCAATCAGAATCTGCAGAGTTATGTTTGAAATAAATTATCTCGAAAAAAAGATGAAACTCTAATTTAAACTGAATCAAGTAATGCAAATTCTTGACTGATTTTGGTTTCGATGCGAAGTGGAATATTATTTTTACAAGTTAGCAGTTTCTTTATTAAATTTAAAATAGCTTGTAACTACTGCTTATTTACAAACAAGCAACTAAAGAACTTATGGAAAAACTTTTGTCATCTTACAATTGATTATCAGGTTAGCATGAATGGAACTATCACGGTGGGATTTCTTCAGTTATTCTGTTGGTAACTCCTTCTTCCCTCATAGTTCATTTTTTTGACATTATCATTTTTCTATAAAACTTGATGGAATAAGATTATCCTTACCGAGAATTATGACTTCAGGTTTTCCAATTCGTTCATGATCTCGAATGTTTCTCGCTTGGTCCATACCCTAAAATTTATACTCATCAAATTATTGAAAATTTTGAAAACTTGAAGAAACTATTCTAGAAACCCAATTTAACTAATCTTCAAAATCATAGTCTTTTTTTATGCAGGCATTTTACCTTTATTTTTTCTAGTCTTCCGCTATTAGGTGGCATCCAAACATAAATCTTCAAACCACAATCCAGTATGAATACATCTCCAAGGTTAAGTGATTTGCTTTCACATTCTACCTGAATTTTTTTTTTTTTTTAGATGGTCAATGAAGAATAAGAAAAGTTAGTCACAATAAAATAGCCAGGTGAAAAATAAAAATTATGAAGTAAAATGCAATTTTACAGGTGAGAGATATAAAAGTAACCAGGCAAAGAAAAATGACAGCAAGGTGATATATGAATATTATATCAATTTTTCTGTCCTTAGCCAAAGTTTTCTCTTATAATTAATTGCTAACTGAATTTTTCGAAGAAACTTAAAGATGTGAATGACAGCTGTTGCCAGGTGAGATATAAATTAACGCAACTGCATAAATGAGATTAATCTTTAAAATTCACCTCCTTACATCGGACATTCCTTTTTCCTTTACATTGGAATAATTTTGGTTTCCAATTTTCATATTTGTCAATGACATGTGTGAAGCCAGAAGATGCCCCTCCTTTTAGATAACTGCAAAACTTCTTTTTTTTCTTATCAGTCAATTCAGATGTGATACATGATACCGTAAGCTTTTTTACCATTATTTTATTAGATGGAGCATGGTTGTATCCTTCCTAGGATTAGACAAAGCTCGAACAAAATGACGAGTAATAAATAAATGCAATTAATTTATTGAATTTTTAATTCTTATAAAATTCGTTCTGTTTTTCAAAAAGCTAGTCCTTAAGCAAGTTCTTTTTTTCGAATAGCAAAAAAAATTAAAATTCAGAATATATCTGAAATTCAGTTTCAAACAATTAATTATAGATTTTAAGTGATCAACTGCTTTCAGTTTTCAAAAGTTTTCAATTAATCGTTTAAAATGTTTTATCTAAGACTTCGTTAATAATTTCAACTCTCGAAGGAAAACAAATATTTTTAGTACAAAAGGATATCATGCATTTTACTGCTTCATTTGCATGTTATTCGGATAGACAGATGCTCATTTAGGAATTATTTTTAGCAATAATTCAAAATTTCAATAGTTTTAATGAACAATTCAACGAAAGAGCGCAAGTTATAGCGATTGAATGGTTTGTAAGAAGACTGATTTTAATAAAGTTTTACTTCAGTGTTGTTAATTACAAACAGATGTTCATGGCTACGTGTGTAGATAAAGAAAATTTGAAAAAATTTCGCTACACTTACCGTATGCCATCCTTGAAGTATGACAAAAACAACGATGACTCGTGTCCTTGAACCTGAAAATTTATAAAATTAGGATGACCCTTTGGCACGATCAAATATTTTTCTCTCTACAAAGAAACTAAAAAAAAATTACTCTAACTGATGATGGTACTGGATGAAAAGGCTTTTTAGTATCTTGACTGACTGCAGGCTTTCAAAACCATTGCATCTTTGTGAATCCAAAATATTTTAAATATTAAATTCGAAAATTCATAAGAAACTTTGGGTTATGAGTTATAGTATACCTCACGATACTGCACAGGTAGTCCATTAAGTGCATCATCAATACTTACGGTCATAATTGCCGCTGCTCCTTGTTCATCCTGAAATTTCCAAATTACATAATTGTAACTCCAAGACTATTTTTTAAAGAAAGCAATATAATATTGTTGTGATAAGACTCTGTTTCGAGAATGCAATAAAGATAAGTTTTCAGTATTTGATGCTTTGAAAATGATCACTTTGTTCAAAGAACTTGTATGAGTCTTTCAAAGCCGATGAAATAGAGAATACTTGAGTGAATCAGCAAATTTTAGAATATAATATTGTAGAGGATTTAAGATAATAATCGATAAAATGTAAAACAAACCAAAGATGTTTCATTTCCTAGCCAAAAATGAACATTCCATTCACCAGGATTTTTCGTCTAAAACTCAGTGCATCACTTGTGAGATCACTGATAATTTATATTATTACCTGATTTTATCCGCAGCTGATACAGCAACTCAAAAGGCAATGTAGTCATTTTCAGGAAAATTGTCCCAAATGATCACTACCACTTTGTTTGCTTAGTCTTTACTAGAAAGTTATATAGAAGTGAAAAGAAATGCGTACGTAAAGGACGATGTATGAATCACCAATATAGAAACTTCCAAACTGTTCACTTGATAACTTTTCCAAAGCAAAATCCTGAAAAGTCCACAAATTTCTATATTTAATGTAAATGCTTGTTCTAGGAGTGGTTTTTAAAGGATTTTTGCATAAATATTTTCAATTTAAAATGAACTACATATTCGAAGGACGAGAGTTTAATTATCTTTCAAATGCGATATATTACCAAGTAGATTTTTCCCTTCTTGCCCTTCTTTCTACTTCGAAACGTAGAATTAAACTTCAAAAAAAAGATGGAAAATAGATTATGACTAATCACTGATTTTCGTTTTTAATTAAGAAATTATAAGGCGCATCAATTGATAAACCGAGCAGTAAAATTTGAGAAGATGACATCAGAACCTTAATTCGCCATATTTCCATCCCTCGTTCCTTTCCAATATCTTGGAATTGTGAACCAGCAGTTGTCATTCTTCAAAAATTGACTCCTCATTTTATAAAATTTAAAATCAAAACAATGATAATAGTATAGACAGCATTTATTTTAAATCTCTTTACATCTATCCATCACAATTCTATAATTCAAACTTTTTCCCTTCAGTTCATTCTAACATTTGTACCAAGTCACCTATTTCATGATTGATTTATTCGCTTCCCTACCTCACTCAACTTTATTGTAAATTGATCACTGAAGTTCCCAACTCCATGAGCAGTTTTATAGATTGCATTTTTTCATGTACAGGTGTTCTTGGCATAACAAATGACCTTCTTCACACTAACACTCTCTTCATCCTGTTCTCTTCAATCAATAACCCAAAATTGTTAAATTTAAAGATTATCAAATTTACTTTAAACACACCAAATGTAAATTTATTAGAATAAAAAAAAAGTTAAACAATGAAGAAGTTGAAGTTTACTGATGATCTTATGAGAGAAGTAAATATGGTTCACCGAATCACAATACAAATATTCATAGCATAGCAAAGTTAAAGGAAAGGTAACTTCTACTTCATCATATCGTAAAAAAGAACAGTTATCTGGAGGAGTACCACCTGATGAGAGAACTTATCACCGTAGCTATTCTTCTTTATCAGTTTAAATATCATTGCTTCATAGCATTTATTTTTATTTATTCATATAAATAACTTGCTGATAAAAAGTTTTTTATCAAAAAAAAGACATCGAAGTTGATGTCATCTTTAGCGAAGTGCAACATTGAATAATTGCAGCCGTCATAAAATCAGTGCAAAAAATTGAATATATAGTTCTTGAATGAAATTTCATACTTAGTTGTCACAAAAGGGGTCATCTGTCTATCTCGTCAACTATTTTTGCTATTTGTCTAAACTTTTTATTCCCTTATTCTCTATAAGCTTGATGATTCTTAAGGCACTTTATGATAGACATAACTTGGCATAAAATTTAACTCGTATCCATACTCTTCTTATGAGTGTGTGCGGTAAATGAATAAATAATCAGCCCAGTGGTATGAAATGCTTTAGTTCCGATTCGACCATTCATTTTGTTCAAAACTCGTAAATAACTGCTTCCTTTGTTATTTGTAAATTATGCTAATATTTTAATTTATGTTAAGGATGACGGAAATAGCATTCAAAACTTGGAGAAAAAAGATATAACATGTAAACTATAATGATTTTGTACATAAGATGTAAGAAAAGGCTAAGAAGACATGTTACTTCAACTCGAAATTTAACTGTACTGATGAAACTGTCAAAATGAAAAATTAATTGGAAGTGAATGAGAAGTGGAAATAAACAAATAAATAAAGTAGTATAAGATGAGAGATGTAAGAAAGCATATTGAACCACCTGCTAGCAAACATAACATATGGGAGCAGTCGTACAATTCCGAACTTTCTTACTTATATTACCTCGTTAAAATTGTGGAAAACTACTACTAACCACTTGACAATTTTGTAATTAAAACAGAGACGGTGTGAATACCTCATTGATTTGAAAACTATATAAATTTTCACATTTTAAAAATTATTTCCATTCAGTTCAAAATATTTAGACGATTTTGATGTCTGACTAAATGCAGCAATGTTTGATAATCTTGACTATTGTAGAGTGAAGGAAATTAAGCAGGAAAATTATCTCAAGTTCCTATCACTGATATTTGATAATGTTAAGGTTATCTGTGTAATCACATCCTGTTTTATTTTTCTTTCTACTTCTTAGTGCATCAAAACAGAAACTTTACAAGTCTTTCTGGCCTACTTAGTGGATCGATCTGGGACAACAAAAGTTTATTTCGCGATAACTAAAAGGGGCAAAAAGAAGCGTTTGGTAAAGTGCCTTACTAACTAACTCCTATGGTATTAGTTCAATCTTATACTGATGTCACAATGTCTGTATCAGCAACGTAATATGAAAATGGATCGGTTAATTCTGCTCTTTTACAAAATTCGCATTAGATTTTAAAACACTTTACTGCGATTTTATTAGCATATTTTATTAAGTGATAACTAGTGTTTAATAATATCAGTAAGAATTGGCAGCAAATGTCCAGCATTAATAACATCTGATAACTAATTTTTTTTGTCACAGTATTATGATTCCTAAACCGTTCAGGTGATCTGTTTTCACAATGACTGATAATAGAAATAAAGTCATCACTTTCTCATTAGAGATATTTTTCACATGATAAGATTTAAGATTCAGCGTCTGACATAGAATACATCAAAATTAAATCTTAGTTTGAACGCCTATAACATCAGTTATCAATAACACCAACTACAATTCACCTCAGGTCCGCAGCATGAAATGTCAAACAACAAAGAGAACTCAAGCAAAGTTGCATATTAATCGCTAATTGTTATGTGAATCGTCTAATTGTCGAAAAGCTGAAAATTGCACTAGTTCGTGAACTCCAGGAGAAGAAAATAAGGATGTTTCGAGATGAGAAGACAGCAGCTCGAAATTTCTCTTCCTACTCCTTCACTTTTTTCTAAAATTTACTTTATGCCTCTCCTTTCTTCTTCCTTTCTTCATCAATGTTTTAAAATATCAATACATATGGATTAGTTCAAAAAATTGCTCCTACAGACATTCAACCGGTTCAACTGCTGAGCTCTCATTATTTCATAAAAATCATCTACAGATGTTAAGGAAATGATAAGCTTTACATAATAATGATCCATCCCGCTGCGATAATTGAATTACAATTAGCCATCGCATAACTTGTAAAGAAATTCTCATGACAGGCATCACCTTAAGATCGATGATTTGGCCTGTTGTAGGTGAATTTAAATTGTAATTTTTAATGATTAGATTGAATTAATCAATTTATTTATCAACAGCCTTTGCTTGTTCATCAATCTTGACCGCATTAGAGAATGAGTCTAGAAAATTTTCAATAACACTTCAAGGCTCTCCCAAGAAATGTTAACAAACTTACAAACTATACTTCGTTTCTATTAAAAGGGAAAATTTTCAGTGATTCTCTCAAACAAATATGTGCAAGATCTTACAACAATGTCGTAAACATAATCAAATGACACGTCGCAATAAAATGCTAATAGAATTTGTCTTCTTCTATCAAAAAAATTAACTTTATGACTTAAAACGTTTTAAGCATGGCAGTGAGAATGGTTTTGATTTTAATGATAGTTTTAGTTTAACAAGGAAACATAAATGTATATTAAAAGTGATATTATATTTGATTTAGGATCCCGGATGGAAAGTTTGACAGGTTCAGTCAGGAAAATCTTAAAAAAAAATAGAAAATAGCAAATAAAGGTACGCGAGTGAGACCATAAATTGGCATGTAAGAA
>PQVD01001609.1:8808-30936 GCA_003012265.1 Setaria equina
ACAGATCGTCCAAATAATGCCCAAGAAACAAATAATAATCCACAGCAGCACTACTTTCCACAGTGTAATTATACATACAAGCAAAAAAAAAAAAAAAAATGTACCCCGATAATCCAATGCTAATACATGAAAACCCATACCAGTCAATAAATTATATAATCCACAGCGAGTCGGATGTGACCTATAAAATAATTAGAATGAAAAAGCTTAGATGAGTTTACTTATTTAAAAAAAGGCTTTCTTTTTACAACATGTGATTGACAAACCGGTCGAAGGAATTGCCATGAAAATAGACAATTATTGAATAATTTAATGTTTCCATAAGCAATTCCATTTCTTTCGCATTTAACACTGAACCTTGATAATTCACGGCAACTTCATAAGGTAATATATGCCTCAAAGATTGTTAATTTATGTTATATAACCAAATAACACAGTATCAGTTTTAAATGGTGCTGCATAGCTAACAATAATATGACAACCTGATAAGTCCCATTCGCCGATGAAGACTTAGTAACTGCTATTTATACAGGAACAAATTTCTTTTCTAGCAAAAATTTGTGAAATAATTATAACAGTATAAGAAAAGAATTGAAAAGATAAGAGCAAAAATCACCAGAAATTTTTTATGATCATTATTTTCCAAATTAAAACTAATCTAATTTAAAGGAAGAAATAAGCATCTAAATCATTGGAAATATCGTCTAACCAACATCCCAGTCGTAAACCATTTTCTCCTTGCAAATAAAAATTTCGCCCCATAGAACTAACACCATATTGTGTTAAATTTGTAAAATTTTGAAATGGTATCCTCACTGAAATTAGAATTTTGTTTGTTTAAATGGGATATATCAACAAATTATGCAGTGAAAAGTATATAAAAGTAACCATATCGTATATACAGCTCAACAAAATAAAAAAAAAAAAAAAAAAAAAAAAAAAACAGAAATAATCAAAAAAAAAAAAAATAAAAACAAAAAAAAAAGTTAAAAAGCTTACCAAAATTAAGAAAAAACATATACTGTAAACATGATGGGAAAAAGTAAATAATTACAGGAGCCATGAAATACAGTAAAACAGGCAAAAAACCAATTATATACCATCGTTGCATCATTCTAAAATGTAGTTCACATGACATAATCATCAATGAACAATCACATTCTCATCTTTTTCTTGGGAATTACATGATTTGCTAATGCAAAAAGCAATCGGGATTAGAAAAAGTCCTAATTAAAATGGACAATCAAAAGAAAAAAAAAAGCTCCATGCAACCTGGAATTTATAATGTACGATCTGAAATTGTTAATCACAGCCACTAATATAGATCTAACAACAGAAAAAAAAAAAAACCAGTCTGTGAAAGACAAACGAAAAGAAAATTGGTTCTTTACTAAATCGAGGGCTGGTAAGTAGTCGAAATGTTAAACATAAAGTGGAAAACAAACTGCTGCATTTGAGCAGCTTAAAATTCTGTATGAATTACATTACACAAGTATTTTAAAGACATATTTTTGGAAATTTCGAAAAAAAAATCCAACTGTTGACTAATTCAATGATTTTATTAATTGCAATTAGTTATTTATAGAGGTCCTCAAATTAGAGCCTGAAAACAAAACTTAATAGTGGGGCAATGATTTAATCAGAGGAAGCGGTTGGTAACTGCATTATTATGAATCAAATTCAGCACCAACGGTGTTCAAATACGAATAAAATAGTGCATCATGCAGACTGAGAATGAATAACTGATGAATTAGTGATAAAAAAAAAACTATAACACCGGAGATAAGCGGTGTTTAAAGAACATTTCCGTTAGTTTACAATGTTAACAAAAAAGTAATTTTTATTTCATCAATAAAACAATCGGTAAAATGACCGTGAAAAAAAGAAAGGAAAAACGAAATGAACACCAATAAACAGAGAAATACAATCAACCAATCATAATTTATTCGCTGGAAGGTTGACGAATAGCGCTGGCAATGCAGAACGGTGCATGTGATAAACAGCAAATTAGCTTTTAGAGGGAGGGGGATGGGATGAAGTTCAAACAAATAATTCTCAAAACAATTTTACATCATTTGAAAAATTCCAGGAATTTTGTTAAAAATTCAGGTCCCTTATTTCTTCCCTTTGCAAATGCTTATGTTTAAGACTTGAAGCATCAAAAATTAAGGAGCTGAAACTGCACAAAACTGTTCTTCAACTTACGAATAATGGGATGTAATCTTATTCTACACGAAAGTATATAAATACAAGGAAATGGAAAGTGAAAAAGAAAAAAAAAATTTGTTTTTCCCGTATCGCTAATTAACGAAAAGCACTTCTCTATAAAGCGGAAGAATTTCGTCAAATACTTTTGGATTCTCCAGATATCATTCGATTTCCATTACGGAATCAGAAGTGTACAAACGATGAACTGCATCTCGTTCCACTAACTGTAATAAATTAATGCATACAAGTAGGCACAGGAACAAAACATCGGAAAATTTGTTATGATAAATACCCCTTTAAGCTAAATTAATGGATTTCTCAAGTCGATTCAAACAAACGTGAACGGCCACATCTGATACATTATTAAATAATGCAGTGAGCCATGGCTAAACATAATTTTACTTAAGAGAAAGGAGAATATCAATTAATTAAATAATAAATTCATAATTAAGAGTAAATTCATTCACTGACATTGTGAATCATAACCCATGACTTGCGAATTCTAAACTTATAAACGTCAAAAGACAAAAGGCTTTCACTGTGATGCAGCTGATGTAAATTCACCTTTTCCTTAGGATCCTTTTAATAGATGTAAATAGAAAATAACGAGTGATATGAGCTCAATTAAAATTTGTTGACGTTATAAAACATATACTACAAACTACAGTGATTTCTCAAGTCCATCCGATTCCAACTGAGTAGGCTATATTTCAACAAATAGTGTGATTTAAAGAAAAATAATTACTTGATAAACAGCATTTATATCACTTGAACCACGAATTATAGTAAGAAGATCAGCAAAATGCTGCTGTCTATCTGCCTCAGGAATGCGCTGAAATGTACAAAAAATGATAAAAATTTTCGACCGTCAAGGATTAAGCGAATCAAAGAATCAAAGAAACGAAGGAGTTACATTTAGTCATGTAGTAAAAATGTATCCTAAGAGCTTTAATTATTCATTTACCAAGCGATTATGAAATTTCAAATATTGGATCGTATTGATGGTTAAAAATGGATTGTTAGCAAAATTTTAAACAGGAAAAAGTGAAATATACCAAATTAAAAAGCAATATGCTTACCTGCAAAGCAACAACAACTCTAAGTGCAGCTCTTCGAAGTTCATCTTGTTTATCGTTTTCCTGCTTCACTGCATTCGCTTTTGCTCTGGCTTGTATCTGAGTCTGAAAAACGTTTTGCCATAACCAATTTAAGTTCAGAAAGCTCAACCTTTTAAGAGCAAGAAATATAAAAATCTTCCAACTTGTAAGCACTCTGGTTCACAGAGGATATTTGTTGAGAGTTTTCTTCCATTGCTCTAGATACAAACACAAACAAAAATCATATATGCAGTGAAAGAAAACATTACTGATACAGCATTAAGAAGACATTCCAGACAATTTTTTTATTTATATGTACCTTCAGTGGTTCGCAAAGGCCGTCCAGTCGCTGAAGTACTTGTGATGGGCATAAAGCAGCTAAGCGGGCAAGCATTAAATAGGTCAATAATTTAATATCGTGCTGATCCTAAAAATGCACAAAAACTATGAGTGCAATTCAACATCATTTGAAAACTGTTTGCTTTCCCAGGATTTGATTGTACTTTATTGAAATACAGAGAACAAAAAAATTACTCACTTTTAGCCCATTTTCCATATGCGTGATAAATTCAAAGACATCAATTCGTTCCAGACATGTTTCCAACAGCGTATACATGCTAAAGAAATTGAAATGAAAAAAATGGAACTTTAACTGAACTTTTGACATCGAGAATTAACCTGGTGGCCCCAACAATTAATAATTAGCAAAAAATATTATTAATACTATTCATTAACAAAAACGAAATTTTACAAATTTAGCAAAAGTTGCTGCAAATACACCCAACCATTCAAAAGCTGCTTTTCGCAGATCAAGGCCATCATCAACTGTATGCTTAAATGGACCCATTTCAACCTCACGAACCAGTTCTTTCTTAACCACTGTTTCACTGTACAACGATGGCAAAAAAACTGGTAGTAAATCCCGGATCTAAAAATAAAAAAGAAAAAAAAATATCACAGAAGATCAAACAGGTAATAAGATGTACAAAGCAAAGAAAATCAATCAGCTTTTTAGTCAATAATTAATGTTATGTGTTAGTTAATAATTAATATTCATTCCAATAATTATTGCAACTGGTTAGTAGCTTCTTTTGTTATAGTTATTCAAAAGAGTTTTCTAATTAAGAGAAAAAGAGAAGGATTCAGTTTCCGAAAAATCTAAATTTCTCTGGAGCAAGACAAAAGAAAAATATAGAAGTAACTACCAACTTACCAATCGGGGTTTGTTATGAGCAGCAGAATTGAAAGCTATAAGTGCTACTCTACGTACATTGAGATCATGATCCGTAACAGTTTTTAAGAAATGTATCATCGATGACTGCAGCAAATCATCAACAGCTGTCCACTGTTCAACAATCAAAAACTTTACTGCCGTTACTGCCGTCGCACGCATTAGAGGATTTGGTGAAATTACGCACTTCTGAAGAAGCAAAGAGGAACTCAACTGTAGATTCATAAAATGAAATTTAATTCGACCAACTTAAAACAAATGACGTTTTACAGTGAAGTGGTGAAATTCCAATGCGAGACAAATTTTTCGATTTTTGAGATTTTGCACAAGCCACATTAAAATAAGTCATTAGAGGAGGGTAGCTGAAAGGGGATGTGTCTAGATGAAAACACTGAAAATGGTAAACTCAAACTGAAGAAATGAAATGAAGAATAGTAACCTTCAGTCTCTGCAATAACTGTTCGGGATGGACAAGGCATAATTTGCCTAGGCATTCGGCTACGACATTTCGCGTGCCTTCTTCTACAGCCGTTGCATGAGTAATTAAAACAGGCCAAATCTGTTCAATTCTGGGTCGGAAAATCTCCACAGCACGAGAATCACCGCTTTCCGAACCAATTACCTAGAAAGATAAAGTAAAGAGACCAATTTATAGGTTTTAGAATGCGAGCTATTAGGAAATTGGAAGCTCTTCTAAAAAAAAAAAAAGAAAGAAAGAAAATGTTAGAAAGGATGATTTCTTAAGGTCAAACAACAGAAAGAAAAAAGCGTTTGCTAAAAAAAAATTCTACTAAAAATGTAAATAAAGAATACTATAGATGTTACACATCCCAAAATCCAAGGTAACCGGTGCATGCTCAGTTACATTTGGATACTAACAATATATGTAATACATCATTTTTTTTTTCCTTAGTTTCTTCATTAACATTTCTTTCTTCTGGAATTTAAAGTATTCATAATAAATAATATATGACTGCACCTCCTTCAAAGCATGCAAGAGAAGATATTGGCGTTTTGGTTGAGAGTTAATTTGTTCGAGCAGAAATGGAAGGTACTTTTCCAGATTTCCCAAGGCAAGCCTTCCTAATGCATATGAAGCTGCTGTTTTCATCTCTTCCGATGTTGTATTGAAAGCGTTCACCAATAGCTCCTCTGGTCTGAAATGTCAACAGTAAAGAAGCGATTACAAGAAAAAAAAAAAATCCTGCCAATAAAGCCACTTGGTTTAAATATTTATTCCGTGAAAAAGTCATTTGCTATCTCTTAGGCTGTCATCAAAACTGTTGCAGACTACATAATATACAAGGAAGAAATCAATAAGCAATTAGTAAGGATGAATACATTTATAGTGGAGCCCCCAATAATTTTCGGAGATAAAAATTAAAAGCGATAGAAAAAAGACAATGGCAATATATATGATAAAGGAAATAAGTAAATTTCTGCTTACATATGGTTAATAAAAAGGGTAATGTGAAACAAAAATCGATTTTCGAATCAATTTTCGGAATGGATTTAGAATTTTAAATCTTGAATTCAAAATTCGCAGTTCAGAAATTAATTTATTCAAAATAATGTTAAATATAATTTAAATTAAAAATAATGTTAAATTACAGCGTGAAATATTTCTATGGAAAATTAACGGTGTTAGGAAGAGAAAAAGGAGAACATACTTTGGTGAAAACTTATCAAATGTTCGTGGACAATTACAGCCTAATTCACCCATTGCAAGCAGAGAAAACAGTCGCACACCATCTGCTGTATCGTTTGATATCACTTGTTCTGATAATTTTTTCGCTAGATTGCGGCAACGATTCTGCTGACCGGATGCTGAAGCAACGACAGCAGTACATGCCGATATCGAGCGATAGGCTTGCCGATGAAGCGATGTGTTATCGTAAGCTGGTGCCGTCAGTTGATCCAACAATTCCTGAAGAATAATTTTCTTAATGAATCATGTAAGTCTCAACATCCGAAAAATTTAATTACTTTAAATTGAAGTTATAATAATACCTCGAATGATGGTTTTTGCGGTACATCAGCCTGGACCAAGGCTAAGATAAAGTTCAAAGAGGCTGTCAGAGTAGCACCTTGTAGTAAGGAGCTTTGAAGGAGATTAACATAAGAAGCGAGTATGTCAGGCAAACTAGAAGATATGATCGCTGGCTGTGCAGCAACAAGATCTGAAAATCAAATTGTGTAATGAAAGTTTAGAAAAAAAAAAAAGTGAGATTAATATTTATTTGATGAATCCAAAACAGTTAAGGTTCTTCCGAAAAATCCAACTTTTTTTGGTCAGAGGAGTAATAAAGTAATATAAAAAAAAAAACAAAATGCAAATGGAAATCTTTGCTTCGTATTTTAACATAATAACATTACTTAAGCTTTAACACCTTTTACTTCGTATTTCATTGAATCAAAAACAAAAGCAGGTATTCATTTGCTGTTAACTATTCAGTACAACAGGCACATTAAGAATTAGTGACATTTAACTTCTGAAAGAAAACGTAAGAAACTTACGACTAAGGAACGTGAGAGTAAGCTGACTTATTTGTAGATCCAATTCAGAGATTAAAGCAGGCGTTTCTTGTAATACTCTTACTACTTCAGTTCCATCCATACCACCATGTTTATAATTCAGCACCAAGGAATCAAGTAAATTTAATGTAGAAATCTACAATTCACAACAATCATAATTAGCAGTGATTGGGAAGAAAGAAAATAAAATTCGGATAGTTTGTACATATTTTTTCAACATTCTATTATCATTGGAAACCTGTGAGGGTAACAGAAGGGTAGAGAGAAGCAAACAAGAAACCTAATGATAATTAAAGAAGCGCTAAATCCTGCATGACAAAAGAAACTTCAATTACAGTTCACTTCCAGGGAACAAATATATCCAACTTACTTTTAAAGCTCTGTGGTTCTTGCGTAAATACTCGGCTAGCAATAACAAAATATCTGAGAGGACTGAATGAAGTGAAATTGATAAAGAACTATTCACAATTACAGTAAGTGCTTTTACTGTAACAAGACGCGTCATTTCATTACGAAGACGATCCAAGAATATCGGCAAACAAGTTGGTAACTGAAAAAAATTCCAGCTTTAGAAATACAAGGCAAAATAAAACTGACAATAAAAAAAAGTAACTTTAAAATTCTAGATTTCAAGTATGCTTCTTACTTTGTCCTCCAAAAAGTCACCAAAAGTTGCTATAAGAAGGCCTGCTGCTGTTATTGCTTTTTCTTTCACTTCCTGAAAAAAAAAAATGAGCTCTAATAACAGTAAGGTGGTAGGAAGACAACCTTAGCCATAAAGTTCCTTTTTAATAAATTCTCCCCAACTAGAATTCCAATTCAAAAACAGGATGGAAATTCTCAAACCTGGTCTATATCGGTAGCTTTTAATTTTCCAATTATTGCCTCATAAACGCTATCAACATATGGCGAATAATCGAATTTGTTTTGGTCGGATGTCACTGGACGTAAGACACGAATCAATGAAGTTGTTACTGTCAGTGCTTCTGCTGCTACTTTGTAGAACTGTTCACTAACAGCTCGCACAATAAGCGGCACTAATATATCCATATAAGCGTGCAATTTCTGGAAATTAACAAAAAGAGTGGAAAATGAAGGTAACATATTAATGACTGACTTTTCCCTGAAGATTTAACATACTTCTTATTAAGCGAATAAATATGTAACATCTCTGGAAGGGAACGCATTAATTTAGAAATATACAAAAAACAAAGTACTGTTATGCTACCTCTGGTGAATGAGTGCAAAGCGCCCCTGAAAGAAATGTTAGCGTGTCGATTTTCACGCTTGTATTTAAGGAACGATCATTCATTGCACTTGATACTCCTGCTGTAAGGTGAAATATTTCATCAGCAAGCGCACCCGGATATGCTCTTAAAAAGCGAATTTTTCAAGTACGAAAATTTATTAGTAAAAAATAACCAAATGAGAAATGACTAGACAATTACGACAAATTAAATAGAGCATTAATTAACGCTTTAGTACGGATGCGAAAAATGATAAAGAGAAGTGAATAAAAAACAAACTTTAACAGATGCGTAAGTAAGACGAAACAATATTGCTTTGTTTTGAGCGCCTTTGTGTTCAATTGTCGGCTGACTGCCTTGACAAGCAAAGGAATCTGCGAATCCAAAGCCTGGAAACATATACTGAATGAACAATAAAATCTTTTCTCGACCAGCCTCATAATTTTATTTTAAAGCAATGCAATTAAGGCAAATAAATTTAATTAATGCAACATCCAACTAGTTTCATGTTATCATTTAATAAAAAACGAGATCCTAAATGTTAATAACTGCCATCTTTTCGAGTTCATAATTGAGTATCTCAACGACATCTAAGCATTTTATTTTAGTTCCAATTGTCAACCTCTCAATCCAGAAAAAGAGGGAAGCATAAACCTGCAATGTCTCAAGCTGTTCATTGCTCAAAGCATTTCGAAGCAGTACACCACCTTTAACAGTAACTGTTTCAACATCGCCACATGCATTTTTCTTTGGATCGCCATTTTCCTCCGGCTAAAACAGAAATTGAAACAGTGCATATTTATAAAAAAAAAATCTGAAAGTTATTTGAAAACCATTGACTCTGAATCTTCTGGGAATTAAAATAATTTGATTTCAGGAAAAATTAAAGAAAAAGTAAAACGTTTTCATAAAAATTGTATTGTGTTAACAAGTTTCTTGAGTATGGGAATGAACTTACAACGCAAATAGCTGAAAAGTTTGGAATTAGATTGCGAATCTGTGACAGCAGTGCAGTATAAGCATGCATTATATCCCATTTTACGTTATCCTCACGTTCTTTGAAGCGACTAATCAAAAGTGGACCGAAAGATGTCAAATATTTCACAATTTCGTCACGACGCGACAAAATCTGCAAAGTAGTGTCGCTTAAAACCATATGTTTTGTTTAGTGAAACTAAATGAAGACATGTGAGGATGGTGAAGAACGAAGTGCTAAAATTTCGCTTAATTTGATTACTTCGAAACCAAGTTTATCTATTGATGTTAAAAAAGAGTTAATAAAACTAAAATAAATGACACCAAAAACTTGTGTAAGTAAGAAGGAAATAAAGTAATGCTGGATGAAATGAAGAAGTCATCTTATAAAGAAATATATTTCTTTTTTGAGGCAGAGAACACAGATTTAGTGCGGCATAATATTCTAATATGTTCTAATATAACTTGGAATGATTTATTCATAAACATACAAGAGCTTCAATGCATTTAGCGCTCGCTCGACGAACTTTCCAGCTCATATCATCATCGTCCGAATATTCGTTTCCTTCATCATCATCATCCTCAGTATCACCTGGAAATTTTCCAAATTATAACTGGAATCAATAGACAAAAATGAAAATCCATTTCAGGCTTACTTCAAAAAACCGAATACTATTTCTTCATGTGTACAGACAATAGACAAAATTTATTAGGCAGATACAGATAAACCATTGCTTAATTCCGAATGATAACTAAAACTTTGTTCGACTGCTCAACGAATATTTCAAAGCAGACACCATAAATCAGTAGCCGTCGATGAAAGACACTCTAATCTTTTAACTACTAAAATCGGTGATTTGAATCGTCTGATCATTTTACCCTCCACAAATGTATTTGCACACTATGAAATTCCCAATGTATTAAACTGCAGCCTATGAATTTTACAACAATAGGCTAACAAGGATGCGTTGATACCTAATTATAAAAAGCCCCACAACTAAGTCCAAACGACTGAAATTCTGAAAATACATCAATTTTAATCAACTCCGATGGTTAATTCCCAGCAAAAACTACCATCAGTATCCATCTGTGAAATGTTATCCATTTCTTCATCGTCATCATACGTATAATTAGGATCGTGTTTCAGATAATCAACGACTACCTTCACAATATTCGATATAAATGGCGTTATCTCACGTGGGCACCGATAAACAAACGTTTCGAATGCCTGTACAGAATCAGTTGTAACAATCTTCACATGTTAAATTTTCAGAAGAAACAACAAAGGAAATGGGAAAGAAGGAAAAGCTGATTGGACTATTTAACGCACAAAGACTCACCTGGATACATGATTCACGGAGTTCGTCATCTTCAGTTGCTGTAGTGTATTCCACCAAAACAGGGACTAGTCTCGATAAATGTTTTACGAAACGGCGACTAGTAGTTTTACAAATACTCTGACATGTTTGAACCATAGTACGAAATTGTGTAGCTGATGCCTGCAACACGGCAGCAAATATATTCTATCATATTCATTTTATTCAGTCTGTTTTTTTAAATATAATGAAATTTGTCATTATAAATGGCAAGGAAAAAAAAAAAGAAAAAACAAATGAATGATTACTCCAGCTGTCGTAAGATGCTGCAAGATAACGTCCATCGTTTCTCCATAAAGTGTAGCATCCGAGAGGGGTAACAAATTTGCTAATGCCATGACAGAACGTTTGCGAAGAGCCTGACGATCAGAGAACAGCTGTTGAAGTAAAGCTTCTTGCAGCTGAAACCATCGAATATTATGTTAAAAAAATAGAAGAAAAAAACTAGACCATCTTGAAAGGACAAAAAAAAATCCCCGATCAAATTTCAAGACTTGCAAAAAACTCTGAAAGTGAGCCGAGCTGGAAATTTCGACCAAATTTTTTTTAGTGCAATTAATCTTTCATTCCCAATAGAGTTGCACCTTCCAACAGATTATACTATATCTTGACATGGAAAGAACAAACCCCTCGTAAATATGGAGAAAATAACGATCCATAACGCGTTAGGATATCCGTAATAATATCGATTATCTCAAGCTTTACAGAGACATCAACATGTTCCGTATCTGCTGTAAAATGAAATATTTTACCGAAATACCAAAGTAAATTCCCGAACCGCTATCAACAGCAAATTCGAATTAAAAAATCTCGAAAAGAAAGATATCGAGAATAACACATTATAGTAACAAGCGCATATTTATAGAAACATAATTACATTGAAAGAAATTTACATAATGCATCCTTAAGCGGTGGTACCAAAAGTTTGATTACTGCTACTGTCAAAGGAGAACTTGCAGCAGGCAATTCAGCAACGGCCGTTTTTAGTGCAATGGATGAAACATCTCGCAACTTTTCATCACCATTAATCATCGTTTCACAGAGATGTGAAAAAATTCCTTGCGCCTAAAACAGGAAAATTAGAGGACTAAAAAGGAACACAAAGCGCTTCTAATTTCTCGATTATTTATAGCAGAAAACCCGCTGGTAGAATGGCAACAGTTACCTTGTAAACATTCTAACCAAGAGAAGACGAAACTGCATGAATCATTCCTGGCTAATCTGGCTCAGTGATAATCGAAATAAAAGAAGCCTTTCATTTAAATGTTTCTGCAATTTAATCTAACTACCACAACCTCCTAAACATTAATCAATGGCGAAAAGGATTACGCTTGCCATGTCACTAAGAATTAGATGAATCTCATTATACGCTATGTATTACAAATAAAACTTGAAATTTGATATAATACAACACAGCTATGCATATCTAACACTTGACCTGTGTATCTTTAACTTTATGTACAAGTGGTCCCAAGCATTTCACAGCCAAATTTTGCACTTCGCCATTTCTGTCTTCCAGCAGCCTTACAACCATATTAACCACCTATAAGACGTTTTACTTTTCTGTAATAAAGCAGTAAACGTAAAAATAAAGTAAAATAATAGAAAAAAAATTTGCAAACGGTGATGCATTCTGCAATCATTAGATAACCATCACCAGCACTTATGTCAAAATTCCTGATTTTTGTTTCCATAAGTAATTAATTATTTGCAAGAAGAAAGTGCTGAAGAGTGAAGTCAACTCTCCGTCGTTCAGCACAGCTCAGTCAATTCTATTCGCATGTAAAATACGCAAATGGGGATTTATTTCGATAATGATGACTCATACTTTATTTCCATATAATTAAGAAACCTTCGCCGTACTTAAATATAGTTCACTTACTTTATATTGTGATAATAAAATTTCATGCTTAATTTACGCAATATGAAAGAGAAAACCAAAGCACCCTTCGTTCGGATTCATCATCTAATTTGATGCTATCATTTTGCAATTCAACAATCAAATCATTGGTGGCCATAAAACGGTAATCCTTGTCGGTTGATGACATCTTTTCCAACAGACTAGCAATCTGAAACGGCATCTTTTCCGACTTCGATTTAGGCCGTTTGGTATTCGATGTGAAACCCTGCAAATTAATGGTATAATGATAGCTAAGATATTGAGATGAAACTATTACCGTTCTTATATTACACCAAACGCCCACTTAATAAAACTGGTTGGGTTTAAATATTTCATTTCTAATAAATATTAGGTCCAGAGGATTTAGATATACCGTTAAATCCGGCAAACTGGTCTTCATGTCAGGAACATATATGAATTCCGGAACACACAGTCCTCAGGTTCGGGATATGCAACTACAGAATACCAGAGAGGATTCTTAGAAAATTACTCTAGACATTAAAAATATTAAAGAAAAAAGTAAACATTTCTGTAAAGATAAAGAATTAGAAGAAAAACGGTGTAATATTTTTACAGTGTAAGCTTCTTCTTTGCTCACCCAAATGAGCCGTACTATTCAACTACGATCAAAAAATAAACACCAAAAAATAAACGTCAAAAAGGAAATCAAAATATGACTAGAGTGAAATTTAGAACTTAACAAGGATAATTTGAATCCCGCAAATTATAATCACTATTTATTCTTATTTTTCACCTGTTCTAATAGAGTAATGTTCATAAAAGATTCAATTTCATGCAACATAAGATTTGAACTTTCATAAACATGCTTCCGAAATTCTTGTCATACTACTTCAGATTAAAAAAAAAGAAAAAAAAAAACAGACGCATTTAGCAGCATATAGTTATAGTTATCATATCACACCTAACTACTGAAAGTATTTACTAATAATAACTAATAACTAACAATATATAATAACAAATAACAGGAGCAGCTCATAACAACAATATTAATGATTGCAATAATAATCAGTAATAATAACAATAATAATTAATAATAACAATTAATAATAATAATTTTTTTAGTAATATAGTGATAAATATAATTTTTAATAATAGTAATAATAACTTTTAATAACAACTATCAACAATAATATGTGAGGACAGGAAAAATATTTTTATTTACATATTTTCCATCGAAATTATTTGGTAGGAATATTTAAGTGCCCGCCACATCACTGCACTGTGTCACTGCTGAACCCCAGTAAAACCCCGTACCACTGGTGGGTCTCAGTAAAATTCAATCGGAATTCCTGATTAATCGACGGATATCTGCGAATCGGATAATTCAGGTCCCGCTTTCCCTTCATCCAAATTTCCCACACACCCACCGATGTCCTTGCACCAGCCTCTTCTCTTCCTCCCCCACCCCTCAGAATGATTCTACATCTTTCTTCAAACCTGTATTAGTATGTAACTATGGCGGAAATATATATATCACTCTAGGCGGTACGCCATGAAAAATATTATCCAACTCCCTTTTTTTTTTTCAAACTTTAAGCAATAAAATTTAAGAATTAGTAAAGTGTGTTCAACAAAATGTCGATAATTATTTTCTGGGCACACTTTACAGAAGTTATATTATTAATTTATGAATCAATTCTTGGAAATTATTTCAAGTTTAAAGTCAATTTTTTTTTCCATTATATGGGTTATGATTAAATTTCAGCTCTGAAAATTTGAAAGAAGTAATTAGACATATTTGCAAAATCAAATATCTAAGTCAGAAAATTGGAAACTTTCGTAATTTTATTTAAAATCCTAACCAGTCTTTTTCTATTTCAGTTTCAATCAGATCTCAGTCATCGAATGAACGAGAAGTATGCTTAGTCTATTAATGCTAACAAGTAGTGGAGAAATGAAATTATACGAAATGAAGTTTTTTCTCCAAACAGTCTAAAATTATCGGTTAGTGATATTCATCAGTTTGACGATTTAGTGAATCCATTTACTGAACGTTCATAAATTGATTACCAAAAAGAAAATTTACTTAAATACAAAATGAAATCAACCACAAATACAGGAGTAAATGATGATACTTCCTCTGGAAAATCTCAATGTAACCAACTGTCAACACAAAATTGATAATAAATAATTGTTGAAAAATTTTATAACACAATTATATATCATTGTCAAATATTGTCCATTATCCATGCAAATTACTAATTGTTATTTATGTTAAAAGTAAAATATGCTAAATTTGTACAGATCTATTTAAATGCTTAACTTTCATTCAAACAGACTTCAAATCAAAAACCAAAAGGGGAAAAAAAAAAACGAAATTGATGCGTAGAAACACATACATTTTAGAGGTCAAGGTTTAATTACACCCCAATATTTAATTACACTGCTCATGTCTGTAATTCGCCATAGGTGCATGATGATTTGCACTAGATATAATATGGTAGTGGATATTTTTATCGTCTTATTAGAAACTCCGGAAATTTCCCTTCTTAATGACCTGAAATTTGACCTTGAATACTATCCATGTGAAAATGAGTGTCTCATGGTTACCATCATTTCTCTGATATCTTATCAGTACCCCATTATCTCCGATTATAGTTATTGCCTCTCTTTCTTTTTGATTATTTCTTTTGTTTATCACAGTATGAATCAATAATAGACAGCATTATTAATTACTTTACATTACTCATTTTGTTTTAAAAACAATTTTCATTTAGTTATCATTGTTACACATGTTCCGATGTATCATTTTATCATGTATAAATGACAATTTCGTAAAGCAATTTTTGCACATGAAATTGACGATAATTAATTTAATAATAGTAACAATACATATAATAACTTTAAATTAGCAATAATTATTGCTTTAAATGTTAAGAGGAAAAAAAAGTGAAAATATATTCAAAATTTACTTACGAAATGTTAGTCAGCATTATTATCATCGTACAACATTTCCCTTCGAAAGAAATAATAGTACAGATGGGAATTGACCCATAAATGAAATGGGTAACTGAATTTGCTAATGATAACAATCAACATTTATCATTTATGAAACTCCTTTAATATCATACTTATTTATATATGCGTTATGTGTGTATTATGAAGAAACGTTTGGAAAATTGATCAGAACAAAATTTCATTTTTCCAAGAAGGAAAAACAAAAAAGATGAAAATGATTTTCATATTGATTAATTTCTAGAGGAAAAACTGCCTACTATATTTGTTACTTTGATAAATCGTACTTTCATTCTTAAATCTATACAGGGAAAGTATACAGTTATAAATAATATAAATATAAATAAGTTATAAATAATAAGTTATGATTTTAAGAAGGTAGAAGTGCAGCAGAATGATATTTTATCAGCAAATCAAAGTAATCAAATGAACGAACGATAAACTTTATTAAAACAATAATAATGATTTTCAGAGGAGATAGCAGTGAACGGACAAAGAGAAGAGAACACGGATGACAAAGATTTTACAAACTTCTTAAAAACTGCCACAGATTAGGTGAATCTGCATAAATTTATGCAATAACGATTTCTCTTTCATGAAAAATTAAAATATTTCTATTTCATGCTGTACTTTCATATATACGAACTTAGATTTCAGTTAATCACAAAGCAAATTTCAAAATGAAGTTCAAAACACGAACAGTTACGATAAACAAAAACTTCGCAACGAAAAGCCATCGACATTTTTATATCCATTTATTGTGGTCGGATTGTTACAGGTATTTTTTGGGTGCAAGATGTTTAAACGGCGGAAGATAAGTAAAGCGTGCAAGTGACATATACACCGAGCCTAGAAAATATAAAATTTTAAATATTTCAATTTTAAATGCATTCCTTCTACAAAATGTTTTCAAAATAAATTTATTTGAAATTTTGCAGAGAAATCACATACAAGATTACCACTAACGATATCATCAAGATTGTTTTGTGTATCTAATGTGGAATAACATTCAATCAATTATTTTTTAATATCATTCATTTTTAGACTATTGTGCTTCCTTTGTCGAAAAGTAAGGCTCTTGCTGATGCTTATCAGCTTTGGTGTAGAAATTTTCCAGTACTATGGTGACCGATAGTTGAAATAATTTAAGCACTTCAAAATGTAACTAAAATCAGAAATCGAAAACCAGAAAAATTGATAGAGATTTGGAGCAACATCACTAGAAAGGAAAAAAAAAAATAAAATGAAAATTATTAAGGAACAAATCTCTGATCATTTCAAAGGATACTACTTAAATTCTTGGAATGTAAAATTCATAATAATATAACAAAAAATTTGAAATGAAAATTATAAAAAGATAACAATACAAACCAACAGCTATAAGGCGTAAAGGTAATCTTTTATATATAGTACCATTGTTAACGGCACTCCGGGTATTATACCAAATATATGTAGCAACGGAAAGAAATAATCCGGTGCCAATGTAACGGCATGACTGACAATCTGGAATAATAAGTTCCGATTTCTGCTCACTCATAGTTGACTTCTCAACATCGGAACTGGCAAAAGCTGCAATTAGAATTAATTAAATTATATTTCTTACAGGTAAAAGGTGAAATTTTTGTTATTCTTTAGTTTCCTTGCGAAAAAAGGGAGCACTGGGAATAAGTTGGAGTTCATTTTATTTTTTTTCGCAACTGTATTGGAAAATTTGAATTCACAATGACTACTACATATATAATTAAACTGAAATAAGCCTAAACAGTTAGGTCATTCAACTGAGGTCGGTCACAGCACAGCATGAATGTTTAAGCAAATTCAGAAATTCTTCGTGAAATTTCAACGAAATATATCTGAATTGAATGAGAAGTGGAGAATTTGTCGTGAATTTTGCGACAGTTGCAAGCTTAAAGTTAAACTTTTCCAAAAATAACAGGAAGTGAAAAAAAAACATTATCTACAGGATGATTTTTAATAAATTTTTATTGATTTATTAATGTAGGTGGTAAAGGGAATTTTTTTCTTTTTAATTCAAAAATTGTAACTCGGTTTTGAAAGCTTAAATTACAATTGAGATTGAAAGTAAAGCAAAAATTTGTTGACGTCACAAGATAATACGTTAATATTGAAGAAAAAAAAAGAAAAAGAAGGAATAAAACAAGAAATAGTCCCTATTTTGGTTAAGAACCGATTTGTAAAAAATATGAAAAAAATTAGCAGCAGTACAGTGTAAAGTCAAACTTTTATTCCATAAAAATACAGTTACAATTTCAAAAGATTTTAAATACCCATTCCAGTAACTTCTTCATAATAGGTTCTGGGTCTCTCCCATATCCATTTCAGTGATTTCCTATGGACCTAAAACATAGTTAATGTTGATATTTTGAATAGCAACTTCCTTTACGGATTTAAATTGTACTGGGTTAGAAATGAAAAAGTAAAATAGAAAAAGAAAAAAAAAAGAAGAAAAAATAGCGACATGCATTTCCTGCTTATCAAACAAGGCGTGCACTGATTGGCACTTGAAGAAATTTATTGGAAAACTGTTGATGACTTTATAAAATTCAGATGAAATATTCCAAATTTATATCACAGGAGTGAAAATAGCATGATAATCATTATAGACGATGAATAAGTGACCAGGGAAGATCTATGTTTTCCTCTAATCTTATTATCACTTGGTTAACCGGGACTGTTTACCAGTTAATGTTAAACAATTACAATGGCTCTACAAAAGCCTCTAAAAATTGATCTAAAATTATTTGGCATACTGTGTTTTTTAGTCAACCGGTTTTATGTATAATGATGAAGCAAAAAATATTTTCACAAAAATATTGGCATTAAATTAAATATGAAGCCGAGCAAAAAAAAAAGAAAAAAACATGAGAATGCGAGATTCTTTTTAACATTTCTACACGCCATTCCAAATAGTGCTGAGAAAACAGAATTGCAGTGCTAAGAAAATTGCAAACAAAAAAGGTTAATTTAATCTTTAAGATCGATCTCATCACACGTAACAGGTTGCTTCACTGAAATCATCGATCTTTTTTCCGGATCTCTGGATAACGCTTTTCGCATATCTAAAAACGACAACACTAAGATTTTCACTTGTGCCTTCACCTAGAGAAAAACCGATTAAGAAGGAAATTTGTTGAAGAAAAATCCAAAAAGAACCTGCCAAAACTATTCATAACCAAAAAAGACAAAAAAGGACAATAGTTTTGAAAAGATAATGTCACATTATTTACCAATTATGAACTATAAAA
This sequence comes from Setaria equina, assembly GCA_003012265.1. Lineage (NCBI taxonomy): Eukaryota > Metazoa > Nematoda > Chromadorea > Rhabditida > Setariidae > Setaria > Setaria equina. Next base: position 27,620 of record PQVD01001609.1, read on the forward strand.
TAAGAAACAAATCCTTTAAAATCTACTTTAATGTTTTGAGAATGCAAGAAGTAACAATTACACAAAACAAAATGCAGCGGTATCGAAATTAATGACCGATTATAATTTAGTTCGGAAAAATTTCAATGAAAAAATTCAAAAATAACCAACCGTAAGCATCTTCTTCATTTTCGCCAGAATAGTAATCAATAATCCGCCGATAGACTACATATCCAAGACTTTTATACATATTGATTGCTACAGAATTACTTACGCGTACAAATAAATCAACAAAATAGCATTTCTTCCTAAAAGCATCAATTGTAGAAAACGTTGACCATGTATACACTACATTCTTCTGAAGAAATCGTACTTTGTATTCTTCAACAAAGTCAATGGAAAGATTTAGATCAAAAAGATGACAACACTGACTGAAGAGGAATACTTGCACCTGAACTTTTAGCTACTAGAGAGTCTAAGTAGAAGGATAAACATGATCCTCTACTTATATTTATGTCATACAGTTTAAATTATTTTGATTAGCAAGAAAGCTAGAGGAATACGTTTCTGAGATTTCTTCAAGAGTATGCATCATTCGCGCCGCCAAATGCAACCGTCGATATGTTGGAGCAACGGTTACGGCAGTAACATGTCCATGCCAATATTCTTGCTCACCTTCTGCTTTACCCATAACTGCAAATAAGTGATTTATAAAAATATCTATATCTCCTAACAAACACATTGTTTTATATAACAAAAATTTGCAAGCATCGGATTGGTTGTGAAGCAAAGTCTTCGTGCCAAATTTTCACTCAACGCATTAAAATGTCTTGGCTAATTTCTATTTATTCCTTAACTATTAGCACTACAGAATGTGTGATATAACCGTACTGCACCATGAGCCAAGTCCCTCCATGCCATTACATCCTAAAATTCAAATAGTTTTCTTTTCTAGCGCTAAATTAATTGTTGCATAAAACTCACCATAACCCATAATTTCACCATTTGGATGCTCGCACACTTGAAAATATTCCCCATGATTGATTAAATATTGCAAATAAAAAGTGAAGCCATACTGAAAGAAAAATATTCAACCTTTTTCTATCAATAATCCCTAAACGGCAACCTATCTCACAGTGTCTGTGCTGATTTACTTACCCAAGTAGATGGCATCTTCAAAAGCATAATCAGTGACTTCATTCATTTAAATCTTTCCTCGCTTCCTTGAGAAAATTAAAACTACGGTAAATAAGGAGAAAATTATTTTTATATATTTGAAGCAATTTTAATATTTCCAGCTCGAAACACCAACATAAAAACACTCAACTTCAGTAACGAATTTACTCTAGCATACCAAAAACTTGGAATCTAAATGGCATAAACTTTCAAGCAACGAAGGGGAACATACCGTTTCTGTCAACGGGTCCAGGTTTCTGAAAAAAGAAAGACGAGAATTCCTTCATAGCAACAAATTTCGTTTATTTTAACAAAAAATAATTTCCTCAACCACTGCAGAATCTAAAGTGCTACGTAAGCTGTATAAGAGAATCAACATACTGGATATGCTATTTCATGCATTTCTAAGGCAAATAGAACAAGCCTTAGATTAAGGAAGTTAAACTGAAAAACATTCCCATTCTCAATAAATCACATCAATGTCATGAAATACTTGTAATCCTCGCATGTTTACCTTATAATCTTCTCATTTCTAAATAAAAAGCTTTTCAGGAAGAGTTAGAAACTTCTTTTTCTTTATGCAAAGGAAACTTACGTATTGTTAAATCGAAATAAATCAAACACATCAAACGGCCGAATCGTCGTCATTTCTCTAAACATAGAAAGACATAAAGAAAATCTGCTTCGAATTTTCCATGACTTTTCTCGTCAAAATTTCCTGAACAGTTTTCAGGCAAACAACATATTACATTAGCAAATATTCATGAAACAACTGTAAACATTAAGAATGAATAAATTTTTCATGGAAATTATTAATATTGAAAAACTCATTTTAAATGGTACCAAGAATATTTTCAAATTTGTTGCATGAACAGTACTAAGCGAAATACACACTTTTATTCCTAGTTTAGTAATCAACTTTTCTAGAAAATTCCATTGAAAAATATTTTCGATAATAAATTATGTGTATCCAACGTAATGAAAATCATAAAAAGGCCCAAGGATAAAATTATTTCATTTATCAATTATAGAAACAGTAGTATTACAAACAACAAGTCTACAATAAAATCGCCTTATTATAAAAAGCTTGCTGACAATCATTTCGACTTATTAGTAATATTTCAAAATATGAACAAGGATAAACACTGCTTTTACTAAAGCTAAAGTTCACTGATAGTAAAGTTATACTTCCGGCAACTTAACTGTGGCATTAAGTTAAAAAAGTTCAGCTTTTAAAATTCGACAAAAATTCTGTGGATGAAAAAAAGTTTAGAAATCATCCGTTTTATATTCCTTATAAGGTATTCCGAAGTTTCGAAATGCTGGTACATATTTTTTTAAATAATACATCAATCGCCAGTCTACTGCTTCTCCATCTGGTAGTTTCTTGGCATCCAAACAATAGCGATTGTAAAGAACTAAAACAAGTGAAATGATGGAAATAACCTTTATGACTACTTAATTTCAGATGGCATTAAAAACAAGAAAAAAAAAAAACCAAAAAACAGGAAACTTACCCATGACAACCGATACCACACCAGCAGCACAAACAAAGCTTAAGATTGGTGTCCTCATATTCTCTGCTCTGTACTGATTAGGATATCTTCTCTGGAACCACTCCGTTTGCTTCATCTGAAGCTGAGAAAGAAATTATGTGCGTCTATATTTTCGTCTTCAAAAAACTGCCTATTAATGCTTTTAGTCATGTAAACAAAGACTTAACAAGTTCCAACCGAATGTGAAAGCCGAGGAAATATTTTTGGCTAAATTATAACTGTGAAGCAAAACGGACAGTCTATTATGTTTAGTGCAAACCATTTTACAGCATAAACTGCCGCAAATTTCAGCAAAAGTTTTCCCAAAATATCGTTCAGAATTCAGGAAAATTTTTCAACCAACATTTAGAAAAAAGAAATGATTAAAAATTTATCTCAGCAAATGAACATTAACAATCATACAATCAAATAAATAATACGGGAAACATTCTAATAGCATCAAAAATACTCCGAATTATTTCATCAGAAACAAAAGCCGAAAATTACTAGAGAGAAACAAGTATCTAAAGCAATGGGCAGTAAAAACTCACATATTTGAAAAGATGGGACCTTTAAAATGGAGAAAGCTTGGTGGGAGAAGTTGAACTTCAACAATTTTAATAAAAT
>PQVD01001613.1:0-47362 GCA_003012265.1 Setaria equina
AAAAAAAAAAAAAACCATTTTCAGAGAAATCTGCAGGAAAGTTTCACCTTGCACAATTTTTAGCTTCAATAACAAACAGATTTAGTTATCGTCAAAATAATGGTTAGTTGTTACTCTGAAGGAGTCACATTTGCTTTTTTTTTACTTTGATTGTGTTTAGGTGCTTGATTGCTAACCGTACTTTTTTAGTGACTATTCACTTGCATATGCGACTGTTTGATAATTTTACATAGTTTCTTTTTATGTTGTCAAATTATCGTTCTTCCCGATCTTTCTCCATTCTGTTTTCCGGAAACATCTGCCGTTCTAGATGATTTAGAAAAATCATTCAGTAACTTTTCTTAAATTGATATTTATTTCTGCATTTTCGTGCAGTATTCATCTTGAAACTGCTCCCTAATTCGGTAAATGGTCTTCATTTCCTTCATCTTAATGGAACAAGAGATTCTGATATTAACATCAGTTCGGGATATTTTTTAAGGTGGTTCCGTAATTTCATATTATTTTGTTGCTAAATAGCTCACATTAAAATGTCATTTCCTGAACACCCAGACACCCGTGATTTTTGCGAGAAATTTGAATAAAGTTTACGAGAACTGTGGGACTTTTCAATTTTTCCACTTTTTTAGGATTCCGTCGTAGTTTCTGCAAGGCATGCGATGTGATTAAAGTTAGCGCAGGTCTTAAGTTCGCCGCTTTGCGCAGCAGATTTTTTAAAATTTTTTATAACTGCACATTAAGTGGACAAATTTTAGAAAGGAGCAGATTTCTAGCAATTTCATGAAATGAACAGGAAGAGAACATGGTGATGAAATGGGAGGGATGTACGATGTACCGTTCATCTCTGCAGTATATCTAAGTAGTTCGCATTGGGATTTTACAGTTTACTTAATTTGGATTTTCGCTGGTTACAGTGGTTCATTATACCGGCGGAAAGGTGGAATATATGTTTGGTGTGAAGGGACGTCTGCTTCATGAGAGTTTTGTGGAGATTATATTAATACGCTGCTTTCCCTCCGAGAACGTCGATGATTTGAAACACTCGTGGAGGGAGCCCATTGTTTTCAGGTGGGATAGACTCATCGCTTTTCGTCATTAGTGTCACTTTCTCACTTGTGCCCGCTAGTTTTGTTTTGTACTAATAAGAAATTTGCGGATGAAACGGGCAGTTACCATGATGGAGGATTGATAATAATAAACTGTGGTTGTTTCTCTGTTGCGCTCTTATGACAGCCTTAAGTACCCTTAGACTCCTTGATTTTTCTTCCAGAGTGATGGAAAATGAAGAGAGGATGGAATCACAATTAATTAAAAAGTGAAGTAAGTAGCGTCTGATAAAGTCTGTTTGGATTTTCAACTTATCAATTTAATCAAGTTATCGTATGTCCAGTGAAACTGAAATATTAACTACTTATAATTTCACTTCGTTATTCTCCACATCTTATGTTATAAAGTTATTCTTGTTTAGTTGGAGGAGCCAGTGGAACTGAGAAAGAATATCTAAAGCTTGTGTAGAAAGGGAGGAATGATGTTGAGGAATTATCCTGTGAAAGAAGACTAATTAAGTTTTGCAGGTTTAAATTGGATGCAAAAAAAGTCTTTGTTTTTTGGGCAATAAAATATGGCAACAAATGGTACACTTAATGAATATAAGGAGTTCAAGATGATGCCAATAAATGATAGTTTTGGTCATTAATACAAGTGGTTTTCAGATTTAACTTTGATTAAATTTTGGGGAAAGAAAATCCAAGTGAAAGTATTTTGAAAGCAAAGGAAAACAAAAGTGTTTTAATTTCAGAACATGCGTGTGGCCTAGGCGCATACAATTACAGAAATTTTTTCCACAAATAGTATGAACAATAATGAATAATCTATCTAGCCACAGCTTTTTGATATAAAATCACTGAGACACAAAAATACACTTATATTTGCCATAGCTCTTTGATATCTGGAGATGCAGTCATTTCCTAAAATAGATTTTTTTTTTTTTAAATTCAGGAATTGATCCTACACTTTCAGCCCAGCAATTTTTGTTTTTACTCTTGTCACTATATTGAGGCCTTTATTAAATATTTAAACTAACATTTCCTTTTTTGGAATACTGGCTGGAACTTTCTAGGCATTATGCCTGCTTGAGAGAATACTCTTGCTAATTCGCCACTTTGTTCCTTCCTTTTAGTTGTATCATAGCCTCCAATAAACCTTCCATTAACATATAGTTGTGGTACCGTTCGAATTCCACCATTTTTGCGTTGAAGATAATCCTGCAAAAGTATGCCAATTTAATAAGTCAGTTAACATCGATCTCTAGTAAGTTAATTTGAAAATCTTATACGACAGCACTTTCACACTTCCACATCATCTTACTCGAACATGAATTTGAAATCATAGCTTACAGTTTCTAAGATGCAGAATTTTTCAGTGCACAGTGGTACATCATTTAGAGTTAAGCCCAGCAAGGATATGTGCTATTCAGTTTTTAATCACGACGTTATTTGCATACCAATCGACATGTGACTCTTTAGTAATGGACTTCTATTACAAAACTTAGTGGGATATCAGGCGAAAAATTGTAAATTAAAAGGAGTTCTGCTTACAGATTCAAAAAATTCAAAAAAACTGGATTTTTTCCAAATAAATTTCATCATAAAATAAGATGATTAGGGTTGCAAAATTAGAATGAGGAAAAAATGCTTTTGAAAATTTTCGTATCAAAACTAAAATATTGAAGTATTCGAGTGGTATATTCAAAGAATAATTTTAAGCAATAGATTATTCTGCTTAATTCTTTTTTTCCAAGGAGTAAAGTTAAATTTTTTGTGTCCATTTTATAATTCTGCTTAGAAGGAAATCGAAAAACTTATAAACAAACCACTGGAGCTTCACTATGTAAATCTTTTTTCTGAGGTGTTCCTAAACTTGCGCATTTATCTGAAAAGTCTAAATGGAGAAATATTCTTTTCCAGACGTTGAATACCTGAAATGTCCTTGCAATAATATTCCTTGCTACTCATTTAAGATTTCAGTGAGCTGTGCAGTTGCCAAATGCGAACAAATTTTAATGCCAGCATACATTTGTTTAGTTGTTTTTGAGTTCTCCTCCAGTACGTGCTAGTTTATTATTTTTTGTTATTCAAAAGACAGTTAATTATTTTCAGATGCATTCCTCTGATATTTTATTAATGAGAAGTTTTCCGCTGTACAATCGAGAATGTGTTGAATAATCATGAAAATGAAAAGTAACGCTGATTGTAAGAAAAAGATCCTTCTGTTTAGATCATGCATCGGAGTCACTGCGATAATTTCAAATTATTCATCTGCTCTGAATTCTTGTTGAGTTAGAAACTTAAATGTGATTCCGTTCATAAGCAGTGAATCAAAATATTAAAAAAAAGGGTCATCCGTACTAAAAATTATAAATGATTATATTGTGAAGATGGAATTTGGAAGCTGTGCTGTGCTCTGCATTAAAATATATGCCAATAGTACTGGAGTATTCTACTGATTATCACTTTATCATTTATCTGTAAATGGTAGTGTCATTGCTTCAGTTCACAATTACGTCACTGCTTCCAGACAAATTAAGGAATAACTCCTAAGTCAATGCGTAGTGGCAAAATTTAACAATGTTTTAAAGAGTTATTTCTTAATTTGTTCAATAGATATTTCTTAAAAATTTCAAATTTACGAGGAAAAAATTAAAATTTTAATTATCCTTGAATGTGAATGTGAATGTGTATACACATACATCATCGTGTAATCATTTCCAGAAAAAAACAAGAAATGTAATTGTACCACATACTCATTATATATATATATTTGTAACACCTCGCACTGTTTTCCACAAATTAAGTGAAATGGTAAAGTGAAAATAAGCAACAAGATCGAAGAACAAAAAGCAATAATATTACTGCAGAAAATTGTACTTCATAATTTGTGCTCCCATTCTCTGTTCTGTTACAGATGGCAAACATTAATTGGTAATGAATGACTTTGTTCATTACTTAGAGCTATGTTACACTCAGTTATTTCGCCTTATATATTCTAGCCTGCTGAAGTTCTTAAAATAATCAATCGGTAGAAGGATATTTACAAAAAAGATGCCTTTAAAAAAAGTGAGATTTGTATAAACTAGCCAGGATGAATCTCTTTTAATCAAATCAGAGATTTTTTGAAAGTTTCAAGAGAAACATCACCGATCATAGTAATTAAAATGATCCTGGCTATATTTATACATATTTTAAAATATTTGCTTAAAAAGATGTTTGGTATGAACCACAAAAGATCGGATGCCTTTTTTCTTTTTGAACTGAATGTATTTATTTAATTAACTTAATTTGACGAAATAAAGATTATGAAAATGCCAGTTTGAAACGTAGAATTACCTGCATCAAATGCATGTCGGGTTCATGATTAAGCTCCATAACTTTTTTGTCTCTGATATTGTATTTTTCTAATAAATGCTTCAATTTATTGCTATGTGGGCAGTAAGTTTTCGAAAAAAGCATCACTTGGTGATTTCGTATTATCTTCTCCATGTACTGTTCCACATAGTTTTGGCGGTTTCCACTGACTAGATGAAATTGCAACTAAAACTAATTCAAAATTACTAGCTGCTATATGCCATCCAATAATTTAATATTATAAAAATCTAAATAGTATTAGTTGTTCTGTAATCAAAAAATTTAGGCTGATATTTATCAGGCAAGAAATCTGAAGTTAGTGAGCATTCGACTCGAAGTGTAAATGGACCCCAACTTATCGAAAAGTTTTCTTAATTAAACCATTAAAACATGGGTTATCTATAAGTTTAAAAAAAGAGTGAGGGAGTGAACAAAAATTTCGGTTTTCAAGCATTACTGTTCTATGAAGTTGAATTGGCTCTACCCAACCTGAATGTTACTTAGAACTTTTATTAATATTCCACTTACAAAGCTCAGTTTTTTGCTTGTATTCCGACCTTGGGATAAATACTATTTTATGAATATATTAAATCATTACCAGTGTCAAGAAGATTGATAATAAGAAGGAATATAAAAACATCATTCGATGAATGTCTTGCATTGGAATGTATGTATATGTATATATGAAGATAGAAAAGTAAATCCAAAGTTAAATGAACTGCAAAAGGAAGTTCTCAATCAGTTGATGTGATGCAATCAACGGAATGTCATCACATATCAGAAGGCTTTTGTGCTGCCGCCGTACTCGACGTACAAGAACTTCCTGATATCGTTGTGCTGGACTGAATGAAACAACGATTCTCATAAAATTATGTTTGATTCTTGAATCGATGAAAAATTTGAATTATAAGTCATTTTAAAACATTTTTTTCAGCATTATCATATTTAAAGATCTAAATAACGCATAATTGACAATAGCTAGGCTAACAGCAAGAAAATCGGAAAGATCTAGAGCTATTGCAAAGGTAGTGTGAGGTATAATGATGATAAGGTGTAAAAAAGTGCAGCAACGACGCTCTTTGTTGCTTACGTCTGTAAAGATTATTTTATCACCTCGACGGTAAATCTATTTAAATGTTTCGGACAGGTCAATAAATCTTACTTTATAAATTTACACCAAATAAGTTCGAAAGAAGTGCTGAAAGTGCGATCTGTTTGTATGTGTTTATCTTGCAAGACAGAGAAGGTGAAACCAAACCTATCATTTTGAGCTGCACGAAAGTAGTAGTACGACTTTTGCCACATATATTGCTACTGCAGCGAATGCAATTTTGCAGTCCAGAGTCGAGATAAAAAAGAGAATTATGAATGGGAACCGGATGGAGTGACTTTACTAAAATCTGCAAGCGATGAAAGAAGAGGGTGAGAAAAAGTCATGGACGACTGAAATGTATGATCCACCTATCGTTCTCACCTTTCTCTTCAAATTTTGGTAGTTGGCCAGTTTTTCCAATCACTGCCATCCTCAAACTGATGTCTCGTCTTTTACATTCTATGCTTCTTTACACATTTCCGTCGCTCAATGTGTTTGAACTGGTTGTTTTAATTAGTTTGTAATTCTCTTTTGGAAGAAGAGGAAAGTTCATTCGTCAACTGTATTATTGAAACCAACGTGCAGGGTATGTTGGGCGATATGAAGCAGGGGAAGTAGTCCATTTCCAAAAAAAAAAAAAGATGATTTATTGAAGTGAAAAATATTGGGTGTTACCGTTGAAAAGGCGGTTTCGTCCAGAAGTAACCGCACTGATATTAGTTTCAAACTCTTTTTTTCCCTCTCTGTGTCGCACTGTCTTTCTCCTTCTTACTGAAACCTAATTATTTGTAAAAATGTCCAGTTTATTTTCACCGTTACAGAATGCCGGGAAAAAATTTTTATTGAGAAAAATTAGGAAAAGAAATGAGAATTCTTTTCGCTTTTTTCCTCAGAATTCTTCTTTATACTCATATAAGTCTAGTTATTAATTGTGCATTCAAACAGTACTGGAAGCACTAACTTTAATAGTTACCAGAAATTTAAAAAAAATAAGAATAAAAACAGTTGTATTTATTTGCAGCAGTTAAAGTATTACCAGTAAGATAACTGTCTCTCACTGAAAAATTCCCTTCACCACTATGGCACTGGCGTCTCATGTCCATCCAAATAGAATATAATTTCTTGCTAAATATGTTCCTTAAATTCTGTGATTTATAAGTTAAAATCAGGTGAAGCAACTGGTAAAGAAATAACGGACCCATACTTACAAATAGCATAGAAACTATACTCTGCATCACATTTAGGAAATATTCCGATCATTCTTCTTGTATGTATGAACTCTGAAAAATGCTAGCTTATTTGAAGATATATTGAAAATATTTGAAGCTAATATTGCGACGATGATCTTTCCGTAAATGTAAAAGAAACGAAAGAAAAAAGAGAAATTTGCGGAGATTAACTTCTGTTAAATTGTTTTCGATTTCTTTGACTAAAAGGGTTTAAAAAAACTTTTTTAGCCAGAAGAATTAAGAATAAGGAAGCGGCATTAAAAATTGTTGAGAACTTCTTTTGTCAAGTAAAAGTTCTGTGTAAGCTTTTTTAAAAACAGTATAGAAAGGAAATTCTGTTCACTTGTGACTCTAAAATTTTAAAAAAAATAGGGAACTAACATTTCCGAGTAAATGTTAGAATATTTAGCTGTTTCACCCTTTTTCAAATATAAGAGAAGCATTAGGATGCTGACTGAGCAATTCATCAAAAACAGATAGCATTCTTCAATTCCATATGAAATAACTGTTAACACGATGCCTATGAATATGAAATGTTCACCGTTCGGGAAAGTAAATCGAAATGGTAGTTTTTGAGCAGTTTGTCTGTTGTTATATTTTTATTTCCTGAAATCCTTTTTTATGCTTTTTGCATAATACATCTTAAAAAACAACTCTAAAAATTATTTGTAGATAGAATGAAACAAGGAGCAAAAGGAAAAATATCAATTTTCATACATTGAACATGAAACTTAAAATTGAAATACACGTTTTTTGATGTACCAAAATAAAATCAAACAGTTTAAAAATGTAATGCAAGCAATTCTTTATCAACCGGAATTACTGTAATTTTGAAATGTTCTTTGAAATGGAAAAAACAAAAGATTTTCCCAGTATGATTCTTTTGATAAGCTGAAAATTTGATTGATATAAATATTTTCTGATTACATCTGAAACATTCAGTATGAATATATTGAAGTTAAGTGTAGGGAGGAAACAAAGTGATGTAGAGGTTCTGAATTATGAACACAGATTAGACTGATCCGTAACAGGACTAGAATGAGAAGTGAAAAAGCAGCATTTGTATTATCTAGAAGAGTTTGTCAAATATTTTCTCAGCATAGTTCAAAAACATGAAATTGTTAATGTTAATCTTTATTGTTGCCTATCCTCTTTTTAGGAGTTTCTTTTTCCGTCATTTTTCCCCAGTAAATCTTGGAATTCATCAAATAAGATATTGAAAAGGTCATCCCTACAATTTCATTCTTCTACCAGTCAGCCTAAATAACTAAAAGCTTTTTTAAAAAATAATTCTTATCCACTTTTCGAGTTCTGGATAAATTTTTTCACGGAGCGGTTTTGAATCATCTCTAATTCCATCAGATTTCAATAATTTATTTTAAAATCTTTTACTTATCTCAATTGCGATTGCTGCGGTTTCACACCACTGTGGTTTATAATTATATTTCGCTAATTTTCCATTGATTTTCTAAAATTAAAAAAAAAAAAAGTAAATTAGCTCTACTTTTTCATTCAGTACTGTTATTAGTTTTAAGTGTTGTTCAAAGAATATTAAAAATTTGCTATTACCTTTTCAGAAAATTAAGTAGGAAAAAAAGAACAACAAAATTTTAGTTAAAATGGAACGTTTAATGAATAATATACTATTGACAAATGAAAGTCTTGTCGTCGAAACCATCAGTTTGTCCCGAAATTCAAAATTTCAAGCTTTAGTTTTTGCTTGTCAAGAAAAAACATGGTAACGCTGTATTTTGGATTTTAGTAGCACTTCTATTATGCAAAAATAAGACCTCTCTTTTACTTTTTAAGACTGGTCAAGCAATTTCTGTAAGTTGCCTTTCCTTACACCTCCCTTTTTACTCAGTTATTTTCTTGATTATAATCATATAATCAGGTTGAACCTGCAAGTAGTGAATATCCAGAAGTAATCCGCTAAAATTATTCGTTGTCTTCACTACTTTAGCCTGTGCAATTTGAAAGTAATGCTGAACGGATTATTTTTCAGAGTCTTGATACTGAAAATGAATAAAATCGAATCAATTTGTTTTTAAAAAATTTCGGCACTAATTCCAGCGAATCTAATACAACTTATAGATTGATTCATTGATACTTCCTTTAAAAAATGGAGGTAAGTTTGGTGAAGTAATTAACAAGTTGATCAGAATTATAAAATACGATAAGAATATGCAATTTTTACGAGCCATGATAAGAATGTTTAAAATTTTCAAAATTAATGGAGTGATTTACTCATAGTTGTTGATTATATTTCACTAATACGTTGTTTCTGCGCGCTAATTCTACGGGTATAAATCTTTACTTTCCCACAAAATATGGCATTTGCAGGTTAATTAATTAAGACTAAGCATAATGGAAAAACTTTCCTTCCGTTCGTTTGAATATTAATTTTTGAGCTTAGTTAATGTTTCATTACTGAATCGACATTTCAAGAAATTTATCAAAAATTAATTTAATTGACCTGTTTGACTATATTTTATTATGCCTTTCTATAATTTTTCTAAGCTCACTTTGTATTTCGCTTATTCTTGATTTCATTCCATAAAACCGACACATTGCATTACATTTCTCCTGATGAACTACTTGCATGTTACAGTGAATAGGATTAAATTATAAAATATCCGCAGGTATATCTTTTAATTCTCATTCAATATCACTTAGTTTTTTGAGGAGTGAAAGTTTGACTTATTTTTTTGTACTAAACGAAGCGAAGTGCTTTACATGCAGTATAAAATGTAAAACACGGCTTTGTTGCTCACAGCTTTCATTTATTGATACTCCGTGGAAGAGAAATTTTCATTTTAAAAAAAGTGTAAAAATGATTCCGAATATACATTCGGAAGAAAATCTGATTACTTACTTTTAAAAATAGCAGTAGATCTTTAGGAATGAAATATTGAGTAACTTATAATCAGTCAATGTTTTTTAATTAACAAATATGCGGTCTTAAATTCTAAACAAAATAAATTCCATCACTTACGTACGGTCAAGTTTCACTTCGTTCTAAAAAAATTTCCGCAATCAGAAATATCTTCAGTTGGATGAAACAAAAAAAAGCATGTAAAAGAAATAATTTTCATCCGCAAATATACAAAATGACTTACAAATGAATGAAAATTTTTCCCAGTTTTTCAAGTACAGATGAAAAATACCCCTGTTTCCGTTAAACAGATCATGGAGTGTTCAGGAAGAATTAAAAAATTGCATGAAAGGAATCTGTAAGATTCTGAAGTTTGTTTTAACAAATGAAGAACAAGATTAACGATACAGTTTAGAAAACCATTTAAAACTTGATGTCATTAAGATCAGTTTATAAAAAGTGCTAGAGATTTACTGATTTAACTCTAAAAATAAACTGGAAGCTCACCTTTGAGTTGGAAGTATAATGAAAAATTTTGCATTTCCGCTATTTCCCAAGTTATTTTGTATCTTTTTTATGTCATTGTACCCTTTCTTCATCATTTTTAAATTCTTCACAGTTCGTTCCATCAGTTTTGCTTTTATTTATGATATAAATTTAAGAAATCACCAAGAATTACTTTATTTTCCTGTTGCCTTTCTGAAGGATTTAATTTAATCGGCGATATCACCGTGCATTTATGATGAATATCATCGAAACAGTCACTTTTCGATCCTCATATCTTTAATCTTCATTCGGATCTGCCGTCTTTAAATATGTAAACATTTCATTTCGATCGTTGATCAGAAGTGAATCGTGCCAATTTTTTATGCTATCCTTAAATAAGCATATTATGATAAGTTATCGCGTCAGATTTCCTGAGGAACAGACTTTAGTCTGAAATGTTCTTCTTTTTTAAACTTTTATTGTTTGAGTAAAGGAATTCTCATATTTCAAAAGCATGCTCTAGACATTCACTGTGCATTCTTTTGTTTAATCTCCTAACAATTTTCCGACGAGAAGAAATGTTCAGAACTATTACGACGAATTCAATGGTTCGATAATCGCTTCGTGTCACTTTAGTGATATTTTTCAAAATTTTTTGTTACATCCGGTGAAACAAACAAGTTGATACATAATAAAATAACAAACAAATCACACATGTGCTTGATTGATGTAAAAGTAATCCCAATTTTGAAACACAAATTTTTTAACTACATGCAACATATCTTTATTAGTTGAACTATTAACAGAAAATAAGTTAGAAATGACTAGTTGTAATAAACACAGTGAAAATGAATATCAAAATGATATAATAATCACTAAATATTCGTCTATTCCGATACGAAACGGCAATCGCTTGTCTTTATCAATGGAGAAATATAGTCACATGTGTAGAACAAGCAGTGGCAAATACTTAACGAACTATCAAGTAATTACAATGATTGTATTAAAGAATAAATAAATTAGAACTTCTAGTCACTCTAAACATCTTTTGTGGCGATAATTAATTCGATTTTTCTTCTTTATTAATTTCAAACTGCTATTTTGGAAGTATGCACAATGTTTCAAATTTCAAGCAAATTATAAAGCTTTTTAAAGGCTTTTGTTTAAAGAACATTTAAGACTGTGTCGAGTCATTATAAAGTAAAATAACTTCACATTTATGAAAAGATAAGCATTGTATAACATGACAAATGCATCATCATTCAGTTAGAAAATGTTTCCCTAATGTCTTTTTCCAAAACGCGACCACTCCATCCAAATTCAATAATTTCACCGTAATTGAAGTCCGTCAAGAAGCTACTTTTATTTTTTAGCAACTGATAAATTGATGAAACCAACTTACTTTTACCACAAATCGCTTTAGGTCATACTCCGTTAATTTTGTTTTTGTACAGTTAGTACTGCAAAAATCTCAAGTTAACATTTCAAAATGTTGATTCTACTAGTTCGAGTCGCTAGACACATATTACAAGAAATTATTTGATAAATCAAAATAAAATTTATAAATAAATTTTTCACAGTATTAAAAGAACTTAAGAAAAAGAAATTTAATATTTCAATGAAATATTCAAAATTGTTTTACTTCTACAGTTCTCCGGATGTAAACTAAAATATTGCGTATCTCCCTTAATTGTAATTTGATGGAATGAAATAAAAAATGAATTCGATCGTTGGACCTAAATTTACATTTCACGGTTACCTTCTCCTTAAAAAAGCTGAAAATCTGGCACTATGAAGAGTTTGAGAAGGTAAATGTGATAGCGAGCAGAGTACTCTAAATTCAAAATAACTTTAAGAATATCCCACTGTGTTTTTACGATTTAATTTAGTGACATATAGCTAAGAGTCCTCTTTGCAAAGAATTTTCAATGCTTTTCTCATCTTTTTTTTTTACCTAATATTATTTTAAGCTGTTAGTTTCTTTCTTTTGCAGATAAAATTTTAAAAAATTCCGGCCATTTTCACTTATTAGTACTAGGTTTCTGGTACAGAAAGATTTAAAATTTTGGAAGATAATACAATCAAAACAGTTTGTACTAAAAGAGAAATTGATATCATAAATCGAGCAGGAAAAAGGGTGCTCTTTTCCATTAATTTTCGACTTTACAGCATGAAATATAATATTGAGAAAGAATTCCTGAAATTTGTTATTTGATTTCCAATGTTTTGTATATTCGCATTTCATCATTCAAGTTTTTCATGCTACAAAAATTTAATTCTCCAGATTAATTTTGCTGTTAAGTTTTGTTAAATGCTCTTTCACTACGATCATTTAATTTTTAAATTTAGCTTTTGTTTTTCTAAATGAAGTGCAAAATGCTTTATCAATCTATCCTTTATCGATATCGATAGCATACACAAATCAGTAAATGAAGTGTTCAGATCCGTTTGGCTTCAGAAGTGTTAACGAACATCTCCATTACAGCTACTTTTCTAAATGCTAGCAGTGGAAGTGCATTTCATCCAACAATAGCTCAAGAAAGTAGTGCAGTTCGCCTGAACCCGATACTCTGAGAAAAGAGCTCTACGAAAAACAGGCCACACATACATGAAGTTTCTGCTCAGAAAAGCAGAACCAAATGCACATCTCGATTTTATTCATTTAACACAGCACAAACCAGGCAGATTTCAAACGGTAAGAAATATGGATAGCATATACATAGACAACAACAAAATTGCTCGCTTCTCATTAAAAAATAAGTCGAAAGTTAGAGGTAGGATAATAAGTGGTTGGAAATTTGCTGAATAACGCTGTGAAAGTGGAGTCCTTACGATCGAATCTTACTTCTGATATCGAAACGATGGGTGATTACAGTTACGGTTTATCCCGGGCGCAATCTACCACGCTTCTTCATTCACATCGGCCAAGAATACTGGTGAATTTTCTTATCTTTTAAAAACTATTGCATTTCATCATATTTCATAGTTTATATAAGGAAATACTTCAAAGAGCATTCATATCTATCTCTAAATAGTCCTAATCAAAAAATATTTCATTAGGTTGTTAAATCGGGAAGTTTTTGGTTTTTTTCTGCATATTTCAGTTTTCTGAAACTAAATGCATTTGCACTAAATTTACAGGTTACACGAGCAAAATCAGTGCCAGATCTTGTGAATTATGTAAGAAAAAGCGAAAAATATAAGCCTCAGTGGGGTTATACGTTTTGGCCTGATTATGATTTGGTATGGTTATGTTTACTTTTCTGAAAAAAGTTCAGCCAAAAAAAAAGAACTTTAATGTGAAATAAATCAATATTCACAAAGAAACTTTTCATATTAATAATTCACTTGAATTATTCTAGTATGATGACTTTTGGCATGATCGATACAGTGGATTCAGACCAGTTTACAAGAGTTCATACTATCCACGTCGTTATTATCATCCTGACATAATGCCCAATCCGCATTACTGGAGTGGACCATACACCACGTGGACAAAATATAAGGGATTTTGGTAATTTTAATGTTAAAAAAATTAGAATAGCTTTGAAATTCAGATAACTAATTAAATAAATTTAACAGTTCATGCATCCTATATTATCCTAGGAAACTTAACGTTCAAATGACTGTATATTACATATAATTTGCCGTCTTTTGTGCAAATAACTGTTAACGTCGTTTTTTAATACGTCCACCTTAAGGTCGAGTATAATAATGGTTGTTTAGTAAGTCACAGAACTGTAGAATTTTTAGTACTGCTAAAAGTAAAATTTTTTTTTTCTGGACTATGTTTTTAAAGGCTCCTAAATTCCTTTGCTGTAAAAGTTCTTCTTCAATTTTAAAGGTTCCTACAGCACGAAATTTCGACAAAATTTTCGATATCCTTGTAACAGGATAATCACTAAATTTATTCCTTAATACTCACAAATTCATACTAGATAATTCATTAGGAATTTATTTAATTCAACTTATAAAAAAATACGAATGGGAGAAATTTTGGTATTCCTAAACCCTCAACATTTTCTACTAATTAATTATTGGTTCACATAAGCAGTGCGCATGTCATGCCATCTAACAAATTTACGGGAAAAAGTTGAGGCAATAATCCATTTATAAAAACTGATGGTTTTCGGAAAGCCTGAGATCTTATTGGTGAAAAAGCTAACTACGTTTGCATTATTGCGATTACTATTACGTCTATGATTTTCCAATAAGCACTGGAATTTAATAAATTCGATTGAAACCTTTCAATTTGGAAACCCTCAGGTACGACTACAACTCACCGTTTTATTATCGAAGATACTTCACTTATTACGACGACTACCCACGTTATATTTATATGCCATTTGGCAGCAGAAACTATTCGGTTCTTTATGGTCGTTACTACTGAAAAGCGAAGAATCTTACTGTCCAGCAATTTATGATGTTTCATAATAAATCTTTCGCAATTATTTTTAATGGACTTTCACTTAATTCCGATCCATATAATCTTCAACCTTAATATATCTATAGTGTTAGGTTCAACGAGTATGCATCAAGGCGTAGTTCTTGACTTACTGGTGTATGAGGCGGACTAATCCAAACTTTCGTGGATCAGGATATTTTCTTTAAGATATGTCAAAGAACAAGCTTATCTTTTGCACCCAAACAACAGTATCACACAAAGAAAACAGGACTGTAAATGTTAACAGCTCGATGTCATAAAAATATTTCACTTCCCAAACTTTCCTTGGTTTTAGAAACTGTGCTTTTTCGAATATCAGAAAACTTAAATTAAAATAAACGCCAAACTTTATTGCTACTTTAATCCTTTTACCAGCCACAAACAAACTGCATAAAAAAGTACATCATCAAGTGTAAAGCAAATATCAAAAAACAGCAAAATGGTCGCAAGTTTCTTATGAAACAATAATTATATGAAGTATGAAGAAAACAACAAACAGCAATATCACAGACACAAACCATTAATTGATAAACCAATATACAACAAGCGAAATATAATGTCTAGCTTATTGAGGTCAATCAATCATTATCGTCGCTGTATTGGGTAATACTAGCAATGCTTGTCAATAGTTCTGAGAGTTCCCTGGTCTTGCGAAAAAAAAAAAAAAAAAAAAAAAAAAAAAAAAAAAAAAAAAGAAGAAACAAAAAAAATTCTGAAAAAAAAAAAATAAAAATAAAAAAAAAAAAAAAAAAAAAAAAAAAAAAAAAAAAAAAAAGGAGAAATGGGTATACCAATTAATAATCGAAACTGAAAAGCACTGCTGACCATATGGCACTGACATCATAAAGCTGCACACCACAGAGAACGAAAAACAAAAAGTGAAGACAAGGAAAAGAGAAGTTATACAAGCATTTAAAAATTGCCATTTTGAGAGTGTTTTGAAAAGTAATCACATCTGACTAAGAACAGAAAAAGTAACTGTTCACAACTGAATACAGAATCATTAGTCATAACTCATAAAAATTTCAAAATTCTAGAAATAGAGATGCATCCTTAAAAGCGACTTAATCGCAGTAATGTCGATAAAGTCGACTGGAAACAAATGCATTGTATCAAAACAAAACAAGAGTGCTACATTTTCTGCATGATGAAGATTCCATATATCGAATGGCAATGCACCAAAATACGTTAGGGGTTAGAACAATCTATCAAACCTTATTATGTGAACAGCATTTTTTAATTACTTTACAAGAAATGTATCTTTCAAATTTCAAAAGCTAGCTGTAAATCTTTTAAACGAAACCTACTTTACTTTAGTGGAAAACAAATCATGTTCTCAAAGTAATAAGATTGGTATGAGAACAAGATTCAGATTGTTACATTTTGATTTAAACCGAAAAAGATTCAGTCAACAATTGCATGTGGTCACCTCATAATAAGAATTTGATAAAAGATATGCGCAATAATGGAATATCTGAAAAAAAAGCCAAAAAAAAAGCTTTTTGAAAGGAGGCCCAATCATCCTGTTTCTCAACTGCCTTCTTTTGGCCTATATGATATCTCTTCTCTAAAGTTAAATTAATAAATCGAATTATTGAGTACTGTATCAATGGATTTCACAAACTTTGAAATATGCAAATGGGACATTAAATAAGACAGGATTTAAATGCATTTGGATAATGAGGAAACAAAATGTTTTATAGAAAATATTGTTCCGAAACTTGAGATATACCCAACTAAGAAGTAACTCAGAATTAGCACTTCAACTGCAGAACCAAAACTGACCAATTATTCATTAAGTTTTCCATCCTCTACCAAAAGATTTGAAAAATGTATCTATCAAATAAAGGAAAAAGCAAATACTGTAAATAAGAAATATTTCAAAAATATATAAACAAATTTCTCCAAAAAAATTCAAAATGCACAAAAGTGAGCATAATGAAACAGAATGAAATGCCGGAAATAAAAGCGACAAAAGCCCACTTTTAAAACAATCAACATGAAGCCATATTCAAAATAAGAAAAAAAAGGACATATGAAAAAGATCTCTTTACATGAGCTGCAACTGAAAGAACATAATCGTAAAAATCAGTTACTAAACTACAGAGAAAGGACAGCAAAATGAATCAGTAGGCTACGCAATATTAAAAAAGAAAAAAAAAAGTTTCAAAACGTGATATCAGACAAATGCTTAGAATTCAAACAATTTTGATAGTGAGAAAAAGGATTATGTGAGAAACAAACAGCATATTTAAAAGAGCTTCCAGTTTCAATGCAATTCCTAAAGAACGAAAGAAAATCACTTAAAAAGTTGAACCAGACGATGAAAACTGTCAGTGAATCTGATAAAAAATAAGCCATTTTGAAATAAGCTCAAAAGATTAATAACAGTGTGCAGTGTGCCCCTATATATTTTGTAGAAAACTAGATCAGTTGAAAAGATTTTCGAAAACAACAAAAACAACACTGAATCTCTTGCTTAAGATTCCAATCAAGGAAAATAATAGCTCAAAACATGTAGCCTGATGTACCATAAAACAATGAAGTATATTACTAAAAATTCGAGAATAAATGACAGCACACTGTACCCGTATCTGAAAATTAAATATGACTGCTAGCTGGTTAACACCTAGGTAATTTAAAACTCCTGGACAGCGAAAGGTCGCCTCGGGAAAACACGCAACTCCGAAAGCTTATCTATCCGTTCCGATAATTCTTCTAGACGTTTTAATGTCGGTTTTACATATACATAAACGAATTCAGCTACTGTATCATTATAGAAAACGGCCTGCATCTCAGTCCTAAAAAAAGTCTGTTGTCATTTGAAAACTTTGTGAATTCCAATTAAGCAAAAGGCAAGTACACACCTAAAATGCAAGCAAAAGAGATTGGGAAGGGAGCTAGAATGAGAGGAATCAGAAAGATGATCAAAACAAATTACCTGATATTCTGCTCACAAACTTCCATTTCGCGAAGAAACGACTTAACCTTGTACAACACTTGATCAAGATACCAAGCTTGCGTATACAAGTGTTTTTCATTGAATCTTGCTATCCATCCGCGGACCTTAAAACAAAGTCACAATTTTGTGCCAAGCTCTCTCATTAGTTTTGCACTGAGAACAAACCTGATAATCATTGAAAACTTGTTCTTCAACTGAATTAATTGTAGAACGCAATGTCTGAACAGCATAGAAAATATGTATACCTAAAAAAAATGTGAATGTTTTATTCATAACATGCTAAAGTGTAGAAATTTAAATCTTTAAAATCTTATACATACATCGTATCATATGCGTTAGTCCGTACCACCAGTATTCCTGAACTTCGGCTTATAAAATATAATTCAAAAAATTAGTTTGAAAGAACATTTAAAAGAATAAAAAAGAAACAATTACCAGGGAAACTACACTGCGGTATGGATGGAGCTGGATTTTTGTCGAAATATAATACCGAAGAGCATTTGAGGAGTTGAGAAACCGACCGCATCACTGAGCATCAAATTTAATCCATTAAAAAAAATTTTTCCCAAAAACTTTACAAAAATCATAGCAGTAAGATTTTATCAATACTAATAGTGCTAATACATACCGCCCGCAGGCAAGAATCAGACTTTACCAAAATGAAGAGCAACACGTCACTTAGACAGTGAAAAATACTTTGAGTAACTTGAGTACTTTGAAAAAATATATTATCATCTACAAATCAACGGAACCATTTCCCACTTGAAACTTTCATGAGTTAAATCGAAAATCTTACCCTCAGAACCATACTGTCCATTTTTCAAGACAGCCATGTTTACAGCAGCAGAGAGAAGACCAACTGGTATAATTTCGCATATGATGGCGAAATGATCAAATCTAAAAATCATTAGACTTTATTATGATTAAGTTGAGAAAAAAAACTTAAAACTTTGCATATAACACAGAATATTTAACATTTTACATCGCTGAATAAAAAAATTTGATACAGGTCTATTATTGAAAATACCACACAACCAAATCAATTATTTATGAAATAGGCAGTTCAACAGTAGCGAAAAGACTTCCTACAGCCAGTAATCTTATTACGAAAAGACGTATTAATCTCTTGCAGGTACGAAAAAAACAGGTATGGCCAATTTTCCGTAAGTGTGAATAATAATAACCTCTGCCAACCAGTGACTATGATACCGCGAAACTGCTTAAATTTAGAATGATGCTCATTCATTTGTTTCAACCAACTTATATGATTATTTAAGTAATGCTGGACATTAGAAGCATACTGATCTGGGCCATCAGCACCTAAAATGAACATGAATAGCACAAAAACAAAACTGAAACAGATAACGCGGAAAAACAACTCTGCTACAAAACATAAGTTATCTACTGTTTTGTATTTTTGAAAACTCAACTTTGTAAGCAGAAGCTCCCCAGACGTAAGAAAACATTGAAGATAATCGCTGCCAAAAATCAGGTAGCAACTGGTCATCCAAATTTTCCATATAGTTCCATACAACTGGTTCAACCAATTTACTCAACCTAAAAATAACATGAGGAATACAATATAAATCAAATTCGCAAAACAACGTAGCATTGCATATTGTTCGAGGAAAGATATTACAGTGAAAGCTTTATTTTACATTCCATTACGCGGTGAGATACACTTCTTTGTATATTTCAGTTTATATAAACTGAAAAGATTTTTTTAATTAAGGTGACAAGCAGGATGCTCAGAGTGGCATCACTGCTGAAAATGTGGAACTCATTTAAAGTCACTTAGCACATCTACTGATAGACCGAAGGAAAAATACCTACCCATGCCTCAAAATATTTTGTACTTGCAAATTTACAAGCATGTCATGCCAAATTAATACGTGCACCTTTTTCTCTGGAACTTGAGCCTAAAATTTTTTAGATTCTGACTGAAAAAAACTTTTTCTTAAATCAATCAATTTCTCGATTATCATTCAACTTTAAGGAACAAGAAATTATATTCATAATACTAATAAATTGGGAGAGTACATCATGATATAAAAACTGGTTCTCAAAAAGCACAGACCTTGACAAATTTTGCTATTCGCGCTATATGTTTGAGCAGTAAGAACTCAGTATCAACATTATTGTTTACCATGTAACTTCTGTCTTTCTCGCATCGACCAATCTAATAAAAAAATAATTGCCCATGTTTACTTCAATTCTTCCTTTTACTTATAATTCCTATTACTTTATACCATTTCATACCAGCAAAATTAGCCGTCGAATAAAAATTAAATACATACGCCTTATACTAGTGCTCAACATTAAAGGGAATAAAACTGCGGTTAAACAAACCTGAAAAACCTCGTCTGCACCAATGTGGAAATATTTCATAGCGAAATGTTTATGTAAATTCAGTATCTGTCTCAGTGCTTCTTGAACCAAGTCAACTGCCCCTTCATCCGTTAAACAGATAACCTTCAGTTAAATTTAATTAATACTTTATACCACTTCCAAATTATAAATAAATATAACTTTTAAAACTGAATAAGAAATTCTACCAAACTTATGTTGTAAAACTTTACCTGCGGATAACGTTCTTCCTCGCGATATTTGGAGAAGTTAGGGTATTTCAAAATATACTCAAGATGACCCACTGTTTGCACAAGAGGTATAATATCCAAATTATGAGTCTGGATTACACGAAGAAAGCGTCGCAATTCATCTAGAGTGTAAGCATTGCCAGCTTTCACACCGCTTAGTTTACCTTCAAAATGAATATGCACTAATTCACAATAATACCTTTTGAACAAGTAAGTGGTATGTTGTAGAAAAAGATTCCGTGTCCTACTGTAACGTTGATCAGAACACTGCTAAAATGTTGATAAATAACGAACAGTAACCAATTCCAATGAAATTTACTGATGTAAATTAATCTTATTGGTACCACAGAAAAGCATTATAGTACAGTGTTCGAAAAAAAAAAAAAAAAAAAAGATGCACCTGCAAATGGAAACATGTCTTCATACTCGATCATTATTCCTGTTGCTCCAATCTGTTTAATAAATGGAACAAGTTTCAGCAAATAATCCATTTTTGGAGCTGCGCCTTTCAAATCAAGATGAAAAATCCGATTTGCTGAAACAGCATATATTATATATATATATATATATGTATATATATATATATATATTGTATATGTATATAAAATCTATTGTCCCACAAATTTTTTTTCTGAATTTATCTATTTCAAAGCCCTCATGGGGCAACATGAATTCATGGTAGCAGGAATCCACAACTTAAAATTTTTTTCTTTTTGCTTCATCAAATTCAGTTTCTTATTGCTTTAACAAGCTCAAATATCCTACTGATGCCAAAAAAAAAGGTCTGAAACTAACCTAAAGAAAAAACCAAAAACTTACGAGCAATAAAATAGTTTTGCACCGGCATATGTATTGCTTTTTGGAAGCCATGATCCCCATCAGAGACAGACCCTGCCGAATTCCCCAGAATATCGCTCTGAATTAAACAAAAATCACAGTTAAAATGATAACGTGATGACAGGTTCTGCAGAAAATTGAGGGGCTGAGACAAATTAAATCTCGGTGGAATAAGAAAAGTTAACAGAAGCAGAACTGGCAAAAATAAATACCTAACTATTTGATTAAAAAAAAAAATGCCTGAATATTTAATTGAAACTAGTAACCTTTAGTTCATTAAATCTCATCCCTGATTGGCTTTTGTATGATACATTGCGCTGCCCACGCAATCCATTCTGAAAGTGATATAATGTTTTGATGTTACGGTATCACAGTGCACTGAATCATAATACTACAAAATTCATGCTTTTCAAAAAGTTCTCGCCAAAATCCCAGTATCTTATCTAATTAATATCATTTAATATAAGTCGAATCGCGGCATCTCGTGAGACTGTAGAGGAAAAAGTCAAATGAGCCTAGAGAAAATGTTTGCCTGATAGTCTATAATGAAGAGTGTAGTTGTATAAATCACTGTTAAGAACGATATCAACAGCGCAAATCTCCGAACTGACCTCCGTAACATTTTCTGAAATATCATTTCAAAACCAATGGAACAGAGCAACAGAAATCATATGGACATTGGAAATTCCAACAGTACAGCTCAGAAAACTCACCACAGGCGAACAATATTCAACCCACTCTGCCACTATTCCTTACCGATTTTAATTCCTGGCACTCAACAAGTATACACGGGACTTTTCACGGCCCGAGAGATGGTGCAATCGGACGTGAACTCAATGAATTTCGTCCCGAATAAAGAAGTGGTCAGCGATTGAGAGCCAATAGAAAGCGTCTAGTAAGGTTTTTGCTACCACGTCGAATTTATATTGCAAACTAGGAAAGAACTCAGTTCATATGTTTCTTGATAGTCATGGTGTGTTGAGGGTGCTTAACATCGGTACCTTCTTCCTCAGGTAACCTGAAGGTTTGCTCATGAGCACGTACAGTTCGCATATGCTACTTAATGATAGTTGTCTCTTTTCTCCTAAACTTTTTACCAATAGCTTGTGTTCGATGTAAAAAGCAGTCTTTCTAGAATTTTTACTGGATATTGCACCATGAACAAGGTTTTTAACCACATCTCGCTATTGTAGAGTATTTCATCAAATGACTGTACGTTTGTAAAATGAGCTTTCATTATTTTTGCGATTATTCTAACAAAATTGTTGCCTTTTGATTATTTTCTGACAAACTCCATTCAGTTTTTAAAATCAACTTGCCTCACAGAAGTTGATCATTTCCATCGCTAATCCAAGTTGACGTAAATTTATTTAACTTATAAAGCTTTATTATCAACCCACTTCATAGTTCTTTTTGTAGTACATTATGACAACATTCCAAAACGTAGCTTTCTAGATTAGCGTAGTAGATATTAAGTTTTGTTAGATTTAAAGAAAACAGCAGTAACGGAAGATGGCACTGCTGCATGGGTAGGATTTACAATATCACATCACTAGACTGTCGCAAAGCATGAAATTTTTCATGTAACAATACTATCTGAGATATTTTTATACGTCTGCAAGGCACTAATTCTATACGAGGATGAAATTTAAAAAAAGTGACTAAATCCTTTCGCAGCTGGCAGCCTTTCAGTAAGTATTAAGTGGAAGTCAAAATTTGCACCTTCCTCCTTCTGTTGCATTATTTTTTGAGCAGTCAAATTTGCAGTCTTTGCCATAGGATCTAAGAAACCTCTAGGATTACATTAGACTGAATCAGAATCTGAGGATAGAAGTCACAGTGATCACAAGTCACATTGATAACGACAAGTTGATGTTTTTAGTATGAATCACCTCGGCATCGTATAGCTGAAAACTTACTGTCACAGAATTCCTCACTGTTAACAAATATTCCGAAGATTTAAAAATTGGAATACATGAATCATTATTCCACTATACGGCTGTTGCATTAGCCAATAAATCAAATAACGTATGGTTCCGGTATACGAGTTCTGCCGGAGTGTAGGCCCAAAGAGGAAATTTGTCGAGATCGAATAAATATCTAAAGTTTTTCATCCGTTCATTCTTTGTGAAATCAACTGCTAGGCGATTATTAGCAATGGTTTATGATAAAATCAGTAACATATTCCAGCGTGTGAAAAAAATTCACAAGCAGTATTGCTGCATGAAATTCATGAGACTTCAGGAGACTATAAGATTGATAAAGGCTTAGCTTAACAGTGCTCAAGCTATTAAACATTGTAGATGCGAGTAGGGACTGGAAATGTGTTACTTCCTAATCTGACTTGAAGAACTGACTTACGTTCCCCACGTCATTATAAATAGTATTGCCAACAGACCACACTGGATTGTAGCGAGTATTCCAGCCAACAACTGAAAATACATAATAGTCGAGACGAATAATCAAAAAATTACTTGTTACCAGGAGAAAAATATTATCCTACCAACTTACCATGTCTTTGACCCTCAATAAGCCAGAAGCGAAAACGATTGCATTTGGCGGTGTTGCTACCTAAAATGATTTAAAACTTATTAAGGACAGAAGGCATTTGTAATCATTCATTTCTACATTCAGGACCAGGAATTTACAAAGTTCGAAATTTGGTGACTTAAACGAACAGGCAAAGTGAAAGCCATTGAAGAGGCGAGGGTGGTAGGAATCATAAAGTAAAGTGGATGAATTTCCAGTGATTTTGCTAATTCGGCAACAATCGGAATGAAAATCGATGCTGTTACTGTGTTACTGCAAATGTTTGTCAGGAACACGGTAATAAAAATGCAAATAGCCATTATGACATGAACAGAAAACATTTGTAATGATTGCATCATTTCTCCAACGCGATAACTCAAGTTCGATTCCTGAAAAACGATATATTTTGATCAATATTTTTGGCATGAAATAATCAAGCTGATAAATTAACTGACTTATTTCCACTCATTTATCCTCTAACTGACAAAAAGTTGCCAGGAAAAACCGATACGAAAGTTTTTCCGGTTTCTTTGCCACGCATTTCAAACACATGCAGTCGCTCTTTTCGTGATTGTCCGAGAGTAATTGCAACTTTTTCTTGATGGCTTAGTGCATTGGATTTCACTGATCTTGAAATCGACGATCTTGCAGACATTAACCTTACAATGGTCACATCTACAAAATAATATCAAAATAATGTTTTTCAATCCATGGTATTCTTTGAAAAATGGGAAGGTTTTCGTAGTTTTTTACTGCGTTAACTACATAAGAAACTTTCTTTTTGCATCTGTCGGGAATAAAACTAAGCGAATTAAGCAAGGATTCAAAAGTTGAGGTGTTAAAACAAACAATTTTCAATTCATAAATTTTCGTGAAGACCTAGGCAAATTATTTTCTATTTTGTTGATGATTTAAGACCTGCTGTGTCCAACCATATCGAAAAAAGATCACATAATCTACGTAACTGAAGTAGAATACTTGAAAATTAGGCTTTAGGACTTGAAATTTTGTTGAAAAGTATGTTGATACTTTTGTTTTGTTTCTTATTTGTTAAGAAAAAAAATTAGAAGGAATGAAATATGTGATACAATTAAGCTGACAAAGATGAAGGATAAGTTCAGTGATAATAAATAGTTCACAATTTTCTTACCAAGAATTAATAATACATTGCTATCTTTACCGATAAGTATTGCAGATGTTCATAATAAAACTTGGTTTACACTTTCCATCAAATAAAAAGCTCTTTTAAGCATTAAAAATTCTGCCGCAAATGATTTACTAATAACTAATAAAAAGTATGTAAATGAGGAAAGACCATCTTCATGATAAAGTACTTCTGTACATCATTCAATCACTGATAGTTTCTTAATTAACCAACTCATCGCAACAAGTTGTATTTGCTGTGAACTTTGAATTCATTAAATGGACGAAAAAATTCAACCCTCATAATCAGTACCTTAACGCCAGCAGCCATTGCAAAACCACCGCCCAGTAGCAACACAACACTCCATGGAAATTTCGCTTGCACTGTTTTCCAATCCAGTAGTGTTCCAATGTTCTTCACTGATTTTCCTTAAATCTTCTTAAAATGAGTTTTGTCAGGAAAATTCTTCTATTTCGAATCAAGAATGAAATAAATAGTTTTCAAATTTGTTACCAGAAAGATCCGGCTTTTGATTTGGGATGGCAAATAATATTATTGCAACCAACATCGCACTCGTTGCATCTGTTACATATCTGAGATTTTTTACAAATATGAGCAAAAGACAAAGCAAAGATTCTAAAAAAGTTATGAAAAATTAATAATACATTAAAGAAGTCAAACCTGCCAGAATACAACCTAGCTGCTTAATCCATTTTTCTCAGATTTCAACCTTTGGCAATATGTAAATCATTTACCCCTTCTTGAAATTAGTTCCGAAACCAGAAACAATGTGTGGATCTCTTGCAATCCAAAGTGTTAGTAGCATCAGAAAGCAAACGGATACACCAATTTCAGCAAACGACAAGCTTGGTAGTTCGTCGTACTTCTGCCTCAACTTGTTTTTAATCGTCCTATGTCCTGTATTTAAATTTTTATTGAAACAATTATTTCCATTTCATTTAAATAATTTATCTGGTTGCCAACAGAAATAACAATGTTGTGCACTCAACATTTCTGACAGATTCAGTATCATTGATTAGCAAAATAAATGATAGACTTTCTTTTTTCGAACCTTTCTGTATATGTGAAAAAGTTTTCGTATTTCTAATAACCTTTCGAAGCTTTCCGGAAAAAAATGAGTATCAGTGTTAACCACGTTGTAAACAAGCATGCAATAACGAGTGGCAGTGCAAAGACCATCCAGGATATGAAGTTAATGCCTGTATCTGCCAGAGGAAAAATTCTAAAATATTTTTGGTAAGTAGAGGACCAAGTTTACACTAAATCACTGTTTTCAGTTCAAAATTTCATTGTAGTGAGGATTTACAGTAAGAAATGCGAAATTTCTTAGAATGAATAATGAGTATACCCTACAAATTGACGAACAGCAAGAAGCAATAGAGAAAATGGTAACAAACTCTTTAATTTGCCCCATGAGTACCAAATTTGACGGTGTACCGGTAATTGTTCCTGCACCACCAATATTTGCAGCAAAAGCAACTGATATAAGAAGCCCTTTAGCTATATGATATTCATCCTCGTTTAAAATTTCCGCTGGGTCTCTGAGAAAATAACAGTATTAAAGTTCTATCTTTCAGGTACCATCAATCGGTTTAAAATTATTATTGCATTGCAGAAATTATTTCGAGGAAGTATTATAGTACTGGAAATCTAATTTATAAAATGACCATAAAGTTAGTTACACTTAGTGCCACTGATCGCAAGTATCTTTATTTTTAAGTGTATATTGTTCGTTTCAGGAACTTCTTCCGAATCAAGAGCATAAGCCAAAATTTACTTCATGCTGAGAGTACCAATTGATTTCCTTCGTCCATCGCTATTTTCATTATGTTTGTCTTCGACTAATGGTTCACTTGCTAAAGCATCCTAAAAAGCTCAGAGCAATAAGGTCCATTTTACCAATTTATGACGCAGAAGAATAGATTGATATCGTTACAACTAACGAATACTTCAGATAAGTTCGAAATTACTTTTAAATTTCTTGATGGAATTAGGCAAGTAAATCATTAATTTATGATAAGTTAGAAAAAATTGCTTAATAACCATAAAATCTTACATTAAACTCGTTTCTGCGATTGCTTTTGGCAAGCTCGATTATGACAGAATTGACGATAGGTACCATAAGAGCAGTTGTTGCTGTATTCGATATCCACATACTGTAATTTATTTTAAAATGATCAAATAGTTTAATTTTAGACTAAAACTTCAACCACGAAGCATCAAAAATTACCTTAGGAATGCAGTGACTGACATGCAGCCGAGCATAATCCTGAAAACAAAGCTTGTTGAATTTGCACAAACTTCTTAGCATTTGAAGATAGAAATACTTTAGAAATAAATGGAAGAAAATAGGATATAATAAAGCAACCAGCACGGCTGAGGTGGAACGACAGTTAACACGAATAAAGCAACACGGTTGTGTAATTTGCATTTTTGAACAGCTACCGCTACCAACAATCCACCAATGAATAAAAAACTTGTATCCTGCAAATAGCTGAACGGGCACTTCTCCAATTGGGATAGAAATTTTTTTAAAAGTTTTGCAAAATTACTAAAGAATTTACCACATAAAATTTAGTAAGACTTCATTATGATTCATTTGTTTTCTGAAGGAAAACATAATGCAACTCACAGGTAAGTACATCTGAGCAACGTCATCCGATGTCATTAAACCCAGCAAAGGATAAAGTACCATTGGCAGTAAGGCAGTTACTGCTAACGGTAATACCTCCATAACCCAGTAAATAGCCATTATACCAACACAGTAACCACATTTTGCTTCGTTCTATAAAATATCATTTTAATTCTGTTGACAATACACGACTTTAGACACTACACGATCTTTTCCAATTCACGTGTATTTTATAGTAACTCCTTCTATACAAAATGTCGCTTTACTATATTTGTAAATTCTATAGTTTGCTAGCAAATCATTTATCCAGAAGTGATACAGTTGAACTGGTACTTAAGGCTTGAGAAAAGGAAGTTTATGGTGAGAATTTGTTAGAGAATTTATTCATAATTTTGAATTTTCATCCATTACTTATTCACAGAGTTCTAATATTCAAAGTACCACAATATTAGATGAATATAATTAAACTCATACCTGACTTTGAGGAAATGAAAACAGAATAGGTAATAAAACTATGGGAGTTAGTATAAGTACAAAATATGTGCGCATTTTCCACATTAGCGGTAATATTAAAGTTCTGAAATTTAATTTCAATTATCAATTATAAAAATTAATTAATTTCACTTATCAAATATGAAAATTGTGTAACTGTTAAGAAGCATTTCTGCGTCTTCCAATTTTCTTCTAACTTCATTTTTTCATCTGTAAAATAGAACAAACTGAAAAAAATTGGAATAGAAAAACAAACAGAAAAAAGGAACAAAATGAAAAATAAACTTACGATTCCGGTTGATGATGCCGTACTTGTGATTTTGATAGTGTCATCTTTCTTGTGGAAATGGATGTTTTTTAAAGGCGCATCGGAATTATTTAAGTTTTAGTAATTTGAAATTTCGCTGTAGGTGAATTTTGACAGTGCTGCTTACTCTTAAAGAAAATAATGTAGAAGTAAGTATTATAGAACTACTGCACTTCTACTATTTCCGATAATTTGATTTTCATAAAAATTATCACCTAATGACAAGCTGAAGAGTAGTTTGAGATAAAGAGATATTTACTTTGAGGGCATTGATACTTTCTTATCATCCGTCCAGTAGGTTCGTTCCTAAATCTTAACTTAGAAATTATACAGCGTTAAAGTCCCTTTCCAAGAAACTTTACGATGCACTGTCAGGTGTTATTAAATTTTCGACAAGTGGTGTCACTTGATTTTATCTACTGGATAAATAACTGTGACTCTGTTATTATTGATAACAGTAGAGCTTATCCCTAAAATCCTCACTTCAGTAAGACTATATCGCAATGATATCCTCTGCTAATACCTAAGGGTTCGAAGTGATTATTTTCAACATTGAATACTACTGCTGCTTGTCAAACTCCTTGAGAAGGAGGGAGCAATTTAATGAATGTTATTTGGCTGGACTAATATTAACAAATGTTTTCTAATGTGAATTTTGATAGTGTGCACTGCAAATAATTGATGACGGCCTCTGTTTTTCATGAAGTTATTGAACTGCTTTTGAAAAATTAAGAAAAAATAACTTAAAATTTTAGAGCAGTCTCAAAACTCATTTCTCTTCTGACATACAAATTGTAAGCGGTT
This sequence comes from Setaria equina, assembly GCA_003012265.1. NCBI lineage: Eukaryota > Metazoa > Nematoda > Chromadorea > Rhabditida > Setariidae > Setaria > Setaria equina. Next base: position 28,856 of record PQVD01001613.1, read on the forward strand.
CAGGTTATTTATATGGCAGCATACTCTTTAACTACTCTTTTTTTCTCATGTCAGTACAACAGGAAAGCTTAAAAATTTTAAGTGACAGCCTTTTAACACTCATTTACCTGACGAGCTAAAGTCGAACAAAAATTGAGTCTTATCGAATATCATGTTGCTTTAAATCATGCAAAAAATTAGCGCACAAATCGTACAAGAAATTTGAATTAATTTCAACTTTTTGCTTAAATAGTCCACTATTCCGACAAAAAGTTGCATGACATCATGTTAATATGAAACAAACGAATTGGGAAGCATATTTACATCTTCTTTTAATAAAATATCAAACATACTTTTTGACAGTTACTTCAAAAATTCAATTAGTTTAATAGTTAATTTGACATCAAAATAGTGAATTTAAAAATAATATTAAGGGAAGGCTTATCAGTTGAGCAAAATTATTGAAGAAAATACTTTTATAGTTATTTTGTACAGTACTTATTGCAATCAATTATAAGGACAAATAATTATAAAATTAATGAACATAATTTTTAGGATGAATCATTGCTACCAATATTAGATATAAAATTACTTTCTCTTTCTTATTTATCAGAATTCTACTATATCATAAATCATCATTAAATCCATAGATACTGAGTCGGCATTAACTGAACTTATAACTAAATTTCTTCTTTGCTAATATCATGCGTTTCTTAGGGAAAAGCTCCAAAACTTCTGATATAATAATTTTTTACGTTGGGACATAAATTTATCAGCAATTTGAAAGAAGTGACTTAAAGAATATCTAAACAAATGATATCACCTTTTGTCTTTTTATGGGTCCGTTTGGAAACGAAATAACTCTGTGCTGTTTACTGAACGAACGTAACCAATAGTTTGAAGAAAGAAATATTATTTTACAACAGTATTTCTTTTATTTAACTTGTTTGATCAATAACTTCTAGGTAGAATAATTGTTATATAAGAAAATTGGAACTGTAGTCAATATAAAAAAAAAATTGGCAGCGCTGATCAAGAGAAATAAAACAATTATTTCTTAAAAAATAAATGAGTAACTACTGCATTTATTTTACACAGCACACAACAACCTCGTTACTTTTGCCCGATGATTATTTTTCATTCAGTTTGCAAAAAAGGGTGATGCGGAAAAGAAGATGCACTTCAAGAAAAAGGTCATTCTCCTTACTTCATAGTGTCATTCCAGATTGGATTCAATTTCTCGACAAAGCTTTTAGGACTAAGCTTTATGAATATCAAATGACGTATGGATCAAGAAAATACTAATACTATCAAAGCAATGGGATTGAAATAATCTGAGAAAAGCTATCGGAAAGCAAGTTGATTCCAGTTAATAATAAGAAAAGCTAATTAACCTGGAAGAATTTTCTACTAAATCCAAAAATAAATTATGGTTAACAGATGGCTAACTATAGCTTAAATAAAACGTATTCTTAACAAAAACTACTTTGTACTTCTTACCAGACAACATTCTTCCACAGTGGAATTTGTTCCAAACAAGTATAAAGCAGTATTATTATCAGAAACGTTATCACAAAAGTTATCTATGAAGAAGGAAAATTATTAAAAAACTGAAAAAACAAACATTTTTATAAAAAACTAAACGTATTTATAAAAAACTGAAAAAATTATGATTAATGATTGGCCATACATACAGAGACATTACAACCGGCAGTACTGAATTTTCAAAAAACACTTCGTGGGGAACCTGATCCTTCACTCTGGAACTACTCGACTGGTATCACTTTGTTTTTTACTTCTAATTTGTCACCAAACACTGCTACGAAAATTTCATCAGTCACATGAACACTGCGAAATTTCTACTTGATAAGGAGAACTGTAATGTACGCTTTACGTTGCTATTGTTACGACATGTTATTTAATTATAAATTTCCAATCAGAGTTCAGTCTTAAGTCGCGTAATAATCTATAAAAATTCCCATTTAAACATGAAGAATATACAAAATGTATTTTAGAGCTTTTGAAAAAAGTAGACTACCTGGATACCGAAATGCCAGTAAAGTTCAGGAATTTAATCATGAAAGTTTTATTGGTGGTAGCTGAGCACCAAGATCTCGAAGTAGTTTTGTAATGTTAACTAATTATCTGTTTCACACCATCTGCTAGGTGGTTAGTAGAACTACGAAACTATAAGGAAGAATGAAATTCCTCTCTCTTCTTTCATTGGGAATATTAAATAAATAAAATCACTCCTGCTAAAGTGCGATTCCTTTCAAATAAAAAGGTAACAGTACAAGGTAAAAAACAGGATGATAACTACTGTAATAAGTCCATCAAATCTAATTCATGAATTCGGTAACTCATTTCCAGTGACAGTGCCATTGTTTTTCATGGAATCACATGGCATGTCCATGTGATTTTGCCAACAATTTATAATTTATAAAAGTAGTCAATTTACATAAGACACCCTTTTTTGTAATCTCTTAATGCAATCAATGATACTATCTAGCTAAAGCCAATCCAGTACGATAGACCCAGAAGCATTTAGATCTTAAATTGGTCATCCCGCTTTTTTCTATTAGAGCAAATTGTTTGCTTTTCATGCATTAATTTTGTGCAGTTGAATATAAATAACAATTTTGTTGTAATATTTGCTACAGTACTTTAACTGGCTCCTCACTTATTCTTTAAATGAAAAAGAGCAGAAAAGAAAGAAGTCCCAAAAGAGTACTACCAGTCTGGCAAAACATATCAGCTATTTCTGTTTCAGTAGTAATTTATTAAATTTTCAAATGAGCTTTTTTTTGTAAAAAGTCTTAAAACATATTTGTAAATAAATTATCAAATGATTTTGGGTTTTAATTAGTGCAAATTGATTTGAATAGAGAGAATATGTTAATTATGTCTGTACAATTAATTAATTATATCTGTACAATCATTTATATTCTTGAAGAGCAAAAAGAAGAAACTATGACCTCAATTTACCGGTTGAAAGTAGAATGCACCTGCCAATAATTGACGCATCAATAAGTGATGGAGTTTTTGTGACACTATTCGGTTGTTAATCTAAAACTGTACTGATAAAAAGGTCAAACAATTTCAAGGGATATTGGTTCACAAGGGAAAAAAGAATCCTTTAGTGATTGTCAATAAAAATTTTATAGAGATGCAGTCATTGATAGCCTTTATTTATTTCATTCCTTTGATGCTTGTAAACAAAAATAAAGTTTCTCTGATAAGATCTTTGTATGAGCACGTAAGTAGTTATGAGCCCGCAGTGATAATGGTGATAGTGATATGTGATGTCTCTCCTATTTATGAATCTTGTGATACGCCTGCTCTTTTTTTGATGATAAAAACTTTGTTTTGTTTTGAAAAAGGAGGAATGTCACATCAAACTCCAATGGCTAGGTTCCAAAAAATTCATAATTTTTGCAGAACGGTAAACAAATTTCATTATTTTTCTTTCTACAACTACTTGCTTTACCTAGAAATTTCTAAGGTTCTATCTTTTTTTGTAAAACAAATCACATGTAAAATCCATAATATTTACATTATCATTGCAAAAGTACTTTACATAATCAGTTCCATCATGAAGCATTCTACGAAATTAAGTAATATCACAGTCACAACCAACAAAAGTAGTAAAATTAAAGCCAAATACTTTTGTCATAGTTTGAGGGATTAATTTTTCTATTTAAACAAAAGTTTTAGAATTCTGCTGAACTCTTCTGATAGATTTGATTTCTTTCGAAATGAACATCCATATGGAGTAAACTAATGATGATAAATGTAAGATTTTTAAGTCAAAAATCCTTCAAAATATAGTTGAAGATTCAGAAGAAAAGCTTTAAATTAATTAAAAATAAGACTCAAAATTCCAAGGCATCCATTTCAGTCATCGTAATTTAAAGTTGAAATGTTTAATTATAACTATTTGAATGGATGAAAGTAATCAGCTCTAATTGCTTTTTTTCTTATGTAGAGAATCATTTTTTTTTTTTTTTTAATTATTAAAGTGAGACATTCTCATGAACAGGTGAAGTCTGGCTGTAATTGTAGTAGCAGATGGTTAATGACTTGCAAATTATCATTGATTTCTCATCGAAAGACTGAATTATAACAGTAACCCGTACGAATAACTCAAGTTTACAGTAATAGTAATAGCAAGTGATCAGTAAAAGTTTCTCCAGTGCAAATTAGCTGAGTAAAAATCAAATTTCAGCTGCAAATTGAAAAAAATATTACAAAATAAACACATTTATATGCTACAACTTGCGGGTGAATAGGAAGGATGAGAAAGGGAAAAAACTAAGAGTAACTGGGATAAACAGTAAGCCATGTAGTAATCCAATGACCATTGTAAGCCAAATTGTCTTGAAAAACGTCAAAATGATGTATGCATTCACCGTATATAGCACTGATACTCCAGCTATTGTAGATGCTGCACCCTAAAATTTGGAACTTAAAATTCTGATTGATGGAAATATTTCCGATAAGGATTCATCGTATACAGTGGAAGATTGGGCTCTCTCGACTTATAATTTATATCCTGCTATAGTAGAGAAGGATACATTAAACACCTGAAAGATGGGCCATCCAAGTGATTCGAGAGCGTGAATAACTCGTTCTTTCGATGATCCAGTTGCAGTAACAAATGCATATGTAACATGAGATGACAGATCAACAGCGAAACCAATACTCATAATGATAGAAATCATTGATACGGCATCCAGATTGACACCCCAAAATGTCATATAGCCAAATACACCCGCGTTAATTGATATTATTGAAAGAATTATTAGAGCGCCTGAAGATGACACCTCTGTCCACTTCAAAAGTTAACTGCTAATTCAGCAAATACAATATGTGGTTTTCGATTATATAATTTGGATTACGATGAAACGATGAATTTTTTAAATTGAATCTAAAAGTGAAAACTTGAAGGCTTAAGTCTCAAGTGGCTTTTAAATCGTGAATTAGAAACTAACAGGAAGTGAAGCTGGGCACAAGCATGACAGCGACAAAAGCCATACAAATCAGTGATATAACGATACTTCGAACTGTTGCTGGGACAATAATGATATACTGGTCAGCAAATGGAAACGTTTCATGAAATATTTCAATTTTAAATGGCTGACGGTCAGCTATTTTTCGTAATTTCTGAGCGGCAGTTTTATGCTGGTTTGCCTCCAAAGTGTTTTGCATTGCTATCTGTAAATTCATTACCAAAATCAAAATCTGAAAATTTGGGGCTCGCAAATTTATCCTCGAGGTGATTTTATTTACTTCGGTGGATTTTTCTCGGGGACTTGAAATTTCAGTCTCTTTATGTAGTATTCTTAAGTGAAACTGAAGTCGAAATTCTTTCCATTGAAAATTAATTCCTGTGGGTTAAAGAAAGAAGTTGAAAAATGCATTGAAATAATATGGATGCCGCATATCGCAGTCTGTCTTTCCGAATAAACTTTAAAAATTTTAAAACAAGCCTGAAATTGAAATGCCTGAAAAGTTCCATTCTCGCTAAAACGGATATCTGTTGTCCACTGATTACTTCCGCCAGTATATTTCAACCAGCTGAGCAGTTTTGTATTCCAAATTCTAAATATTATCACCACAACAGTACAAAACAACTTTTGTCTTTCCAGAAGTTTTCACAATTTTAAAAGTTCAATTAAATTTGAAAGAAATGATGGGCGATTTTTTCTCGAGTGATAATCAAAAAGATTTATTTTTCTTTTTTTTTTACACATCAAAATCGGGTGCTTAATAAAGAAATCAAGCGTAAGAATGGAATTTATATATGACCAATATGTCAACAGGTTGAAAGGTTTCGAGCTAACTAACCGGTCCGTATTTTCCAGCTCCGCATTGACCTCATCAAGGTAATTTAAATATTCTAGAAAGAAGAAAATCGTTCCCTCTCTGCCCAGTGTATATTCAGTATTTTCAAATGCTCGCACTACAGCCATCATTTCTTCTCTAAAAATGTATATTACTTTATACTTTAATTTACTTAAGTGAAGGGAAAACAACAGGTGATTGTTGTAGAAATATTGACCAGTAATTTAATTATTAGATCAATTGCTATACAGAAAAAAAGGAGAAAATGAGTCGAAATGATGATGGATATTTGTCATATCGTTGAGGTATGTTCAAAGAGAGTGACAAAAGTTTACTTCGGTTATATGGACTGATTCTAACTGCATTTTTAACACCAAGGATTCTTGTAAGGAAAATAACGGATCATATTAATTTTCTCATATTTGAAAAATACCTTTGAATAGGATCAGTGAAATTCGGAGGATGTAGTACAGCAACATGAAGTTGAGTCCCACGTGCCCAGAAATTTTTCAGATCTGCGAAATAATGAGAGGTATAATGATCGTTGGTAACCAAATTTTCTGGTTCTAATCCTTCCTGTAATTTTAAATTTTAAAGAGTAATTTTTCTAACCACTTATTAAAAAAATTTGATACAAATAATATTTTAAAACTATATATGGATAGAAAAAATTTGAGATACTCATCAGATCTTTGACAAATAAATAAAAATTTTCATAAGTCTTGAAAAATTACCGAATAATTTAAACAACCAACTACAGCAATAACAATATACAAAAGGTAGAAGATGTAAGTTAAAATGGCGCATTCTTTACGTAATATAAACTCAGCATAGATATGACCAAAAAAGTATTGCGTCCACGTATTCTTTTTTATTTCGACTGATTGGATTTTTACTTGAGGCATCGCTTTAATACAAAATCCTGAAGATTTGAAATAGAAATTGCTACTTAGACATCTAGCTCAGCGAAACTTCAGCAGTAAACTAACTCGACAGGAAGGATCGGCAGTTAGTTACAAAGCTTACGTTAAATGTATTGTGAATAGTGGAACATTAATGGAACAAATTCATGGATCTAATTCTCCTTTAAAATAGTGTTTAATCATTGGCATATTGAAAACTGCTTTTGATTTTTTTTTGCTTTTTCTTTCCATTAAGAAATACTTGTAGTTTAATGAGAATCATGTTACTGAAAGACAGAAGAATATAACCTTCAGTAATAAAATTATTATCTACGTCAACCATTTCTGTTGGTTTTTGTTTATCATCAGCAACTATGATCAAATTAAGTGTCTTTACAGCTTTCAGTGTGCTACTGCTTGATTGAACGCTGATGCCAGAACGGCACGATATGTCAGATCCACTGAAATTAATTTGAGCAGAACTTAGGATTATAAACCTGTACAGAAAATTTAAGTGAAAAAAATTGGCACCTGTCAGTTGACGAACATTGCAAGCTATCCTCATAATCCTTCTTTTCATTACAAAATCCCGCACTGTCGTTTGTATTTTCTTCCTTTACACATTGTTCTCGAACTTTGTAGAAAAGTAAACAGTGACGCTGGTTCTTTTCCACAACACCCATTATAGCAAGAAATGCCATGAAAAACGTGAGCTAAATTTCAGGTTTTAATTCACCAACCAAAAGCTCAATCAAAATCCTTCATTATAAATTAGACGATTCATGTGATAGAAATTCAAAACAATGAAGTTAGATTCAATCGGTTTATCTATGATAAATCACTAACTTGATACAAATAACAAAAGATGAATGTAATACACGCATAGCTGCAAAAGAGCTGAATGCCTGGCAGTTCGCTGATACAACCTATAGCAAATGATAAGATATCTGTAATATTTGTGATTGATATCGTGACTCCAGCATGAGCCATCATGTCGCGCATTCTAAAAATAAGATTGTCACTTTTTTCCTTTCTCAATTTTATATTTAATAATCAGCAGAAACACTGATAAAGTACAGCCAACAATCATCAGGATCTTCAGGCTTGCATGTTCACACAACACCTCGAATGACCTCACATTATTATTTGGCTAAATTACAAAGCTATCTCCTCAACTTGCTTAAACCACTCTGAAATAGTTGTCTGCTATGTTGCGACAATCCGCGACATTTGTTACTTCTCTAATGCAACGAAGTTTCCAAATGAGAATTCCACTTGAATGCATTTGAATGAAAAATTAGTTCAACCTTTTCGATACAGTATCCGTTTGATTTGTTTGATCCCAGTAAGCATTCATTACAAACATATCATCGACACCGATTGCTGTAACTTTCTTATTTACGTTTAAATAATCTAAGGAAACAATGAAATAGCTAAATGAATAGCATCGCATATTCCTTTCTGGAGTCCAATCATAACTGATTTATTTTGCAAGCTTCGCTTTCAGCAGACTAAACTTTACGAAAAGTTAAACGATATTAGAAATAGAAATAATTCACTATTCTTCATAACTGCCTCAATGCTATGTGAAGGATGAAGCGCCGAATTGCTAACCAATTATAAGGAATGGTATGATTGTGTTGATTACATTGTATGGAATTCCCATTATTAACGCAAGTCCAAAACCGCTACACATCGCCAACAATGTTGTGATAAGACCTAAAAAAAATTCTTTGCAATTCAGACCGATTTTCAAGCCGAATGAATTCTAATTAAACAAAGAGCATCAGAACGAAAATGCCAAATAGTTTTACAAATGTTGATCTCTTTAAACATATCAATTGTTTTGACTGCAGTGATTGGTATTCATCAAACTTCATGATTACCTGCACATGCAACATACGGTTTGCTACGAACCCAGTCAATTCCCGCTCTTGGATGTTTCTTGAATACGTATGAAAATACAGTAGCATAAATGGAAAGTAAAAAGAAACTTGTGAAAAAATTCCAAGTGAAATCCTTTGCGTTCTCAGCCAAGCCATCCTACAAATCAGGACAATAGTTTTTTTTTTTTTTTTCAATTTAACCTTTTTTCAATTTATCTGCTTGCATGGTTCCACAATTCTTTTCAAGTAAATCAACAACTGGCTTACCTGCAATGAGTGATAATGCGAGAATGAGAATGAGATAATATCACTTTTATAAACATGTAATAAGTGATATTCGACAGCATATGAGAATGTTGTCGAATATCGGCGAACAACATTTGATTCCTGTTTTAGGAAATAAAATAGTTGCGTTAGCTTCACTGTTTTTATAGTACTATTCGATTCGTCTAACGTTACGCCACTCAATACTGTCCCCAAGTATATGGGTGTGTCCTGAAATTTGACTTATTTATTCATCAAAATTTTCTCTAAATTTTTAGCATAAATTTGTTAAATCCAACTAAATCTAATGCAGTCCATCTCTTCTTCATTATTCAAATCATACTTCTTCAGAAACTTATGGTATTTCCAATAGTATTCCTTATAGCCTTAAGAAAACACAAAAATTTTACTGGAAAATTAATTTTATGATAAGCTTACCTTACTGCCAGCTCGAGGATATGTTAACTCTACAAAATTACCCACTTTCAGTCGTTCTTGCAACATTGAAATGTGTTCATTTGCTCCGCACACCCAGTCATAACTGAGGCATAAATCCTAAATACATTTGAATCACGGCTGACTGTTAGCCAATTAGTCAATTAAAAGAAAGGATTGGTTAAATTCACTTTAAAAGAAAGTAATTTAATTTTTGGTTCGATTAGTTGGTGGATTTTTATTCTGTACAGAAATTTAGGATCAAAAATCATATGCAAATTTATCAATTCTAACCTGATACGTAAGATTATACTTGTGATCAGCAGTTGGTATACTAATATTGAACATAATCCATTGATTCAGTGCTTGTATTTCATCTAATATTTCATTTCTTAATAAATTTCCACCATCCTTGGCTTTTACTAACACATTTATAAATCGTTTCATTTCAAATGATTTACCCGGCAAAAATTTATTTTCATTCAGTGGCCACAGCGATGCAAATGTATTAAATTCTTGATGCCATCTAGAATCAGTAAACTGTTTTTGGATTACTTTTAAAGAAAGTACTGATGAAGTTTATTGAATTTACACATCAACCCAAGATATTTCATTTCTAAATATGAAATTTTATCTTCAGATGTTCTAAATCATATCGTTCAGCTCATCAAAGTATGAAATTATAGTGAAATAGAATTATTTAAGTAAATTAGATCTTAATCTTGTTTTGTCTATCGTATAGTTATTTGAACTCAATTAAAAACGATCCTTTTACATGACAGAAAATGGTAGCTCTTTCTTGCCAAACAGTAGATCCCAATTCATTTGTTCTACTCCTTGCGGTTTTAGCTCATACTTACTCGGTCCGAGCACTCATTTATTCTTGCCTTGGTGAAGGCAAAAAAGAATACTCCTTTATTACAGCTTAATCATTCGAAATGTGAGAAAACTATCAAAAGAATCTACTTTAATACAAGGAATTTAAGACATAGAACAGTAGAAGGAAATAGATGATTTACAATGTTTTTACCTGGCATATACCGGAGTGAAAACATAAAATGGATCATCGACAGATAAAGCAGTAAAGCGGCAGAAACCAAGTGATAAGAGTGGTGTTACGATCAACGGGGAAATAACTAGGAACCACCGCCACTGGTAACCAAATTCACCATACCATTGAAAAAATTGACGAAGCCGTGGTTCTACTGATGTTATTCTCATCTTAAATAGTATCTTTGGAATTAAATAATTTTTAATTTTTTTTTCGTGTTTCTGATAAGCCAGAGTTCGTCGTTATGAACGGTATCGAGCAATATTTTATGGAAGATGTTTTTTTAGTGCAGCCGAATTCACTTCGTATCTTTTTTAGACAAGGGTTTAAATTACTTTGTTTCGGCTAAGGAAAAAGTTTCTAATATGGACAGGGTTTCCTGTATGACTAAGCCTAAAAAATCTGAATTCTTCCATGAATCAATTACTCGCACAAATTTTACTGGTCCTTACGAAATGAAGTGAATTATGTCAAATAACATCAGATATGCTTCCCATGCTTTCCCATTCTCATCAGTACTATTTTTTATTAGAAAATAAAAAATTCCGCAATTTTGAAGAAACTGGATGAAGTGAAAGAAAAAATTATTTTGAAATTTAATTCTAATACAGTTTAAAATAATTGCAAGTTCCAATTATTGATGGCACTAACAGTCTGAAATGGTCGAACTTCCATTTTTTTTTCTCTGTCTAATCTGTAAAGGCATATGGATTAAACACTTGGTTAATTCATTTACTTGAGGTTTGGCAGTTTAAAGCCACACGTAGAAAATGATTCAAGCAAGGAAGTTTGACATTTTCAATATTTTTCCGTAACAATCAGAACTTTCGAAATTTAAAGACTTAACCCTAAATTTATGAAACAAATTTGAGAATAGTTTCATCAGTAGCAATCACATGGGCCACTGGTGGTAACAGGTCATCTCTCTCAGAAATAATTAATTGTTTTCAAGTTATCATGTTAATAAACAAAGATCACTTATAAAGTTTATTGAGCTCTATCTATCTATATATCTATCCATCTATCTATTTATCTATATCTATCTATCTATAAATATATATATATATATATATTCCCACTAAAAATTGTGCGCAGAACGTTCATTTGCATCAGTGATCACTGCATGTATCAGTTATAAATCTGAAAACTGAAACTGAAGTGTATAATTTGTCAAAAGTGTTGGGACTATCATCCATTCTTCACATTCTGCACTTCCTATAACTTGGCTGGGAAATCATATTGTAGTTAAGAGAGGAATAATTGCCAATTCAAACCATGAAGTCCTAGAAATTGGAGTCAAGGGGACATTTTTGTTACTAACAGGAAGGTTAAGTCTGCTCTGGCTAATAACCTAAAGATAAACGACTTAATTGAGCTAGCTGATAATAACATCAGGAATAGTTTCCAGGAGACAAATGCATAACCACGCATATTATTATCGACCAGTATCAAAACCAGCGGATTTTCAATAATCAGATAGTGGTATTATATTAAATGTTCCGGAAATTCGGTCGTCAGAAAATCGGTGTAGAAGAAATGTACTTTTCATCAATTTTTTAAGAAATATTTAGTAAAAAAAAGAAAATCTGATTAACAGAAAACTGTTGAAAGAATATTTTTAATAATCATAAAGATTTAAATGATGGATAATGTTTAGAAAAAAGGATGTGAATTCCAATAAAACATTTGTGAAATGATTGGAAAAGTTTAGAAGTGGAAGTGGACACGGGATGGGGAGGTTAGTAAAGATGGCTCCATTGTGGCAACTGAATTGTTGAAACTGGGTCGATTGCAAGAAGGGAGGAGACAGAAGACATCCTTATATTAGGTAAACGGTGATGTGGAAATGATTAATTCAGTGGAAGGAGCCCAATAATGCAAAAATGCTTCATCTACTTGGCCTTTTTACAAGCACTGCTTGTCGAAGTAGTTATCACTTATCCTCGGCTTTCTTCCAATTTCCTACAGTTTCTTTGGTACTTTTATTTTGAACTCTCTATAGTGAATGATGATTAATCTCAACAAAGTTTTTTTTTTTGGAAGAAATCTTAATTTTAGTTGTTATTACCACCGATCCAAATATCTAATAAAGCAGATAAGATATGGTAAAAGTATGATTACACATTAAAACTGAGCCTTGATGCGAGGTTGTCCGATGACTTCAAAAATGATTAGGATGAAGCGTCAACATCAAACTAGTCGGATTTTTTGTGATTGATACAGAATACATGAAATAAGCATACTGAGGTCACAGAAAGTACATATTACCTAAGATAGGAACTTTTCTATGATATCGGAAATTCTAGAAAAGGTTACTATGGAACTGATGAGCGAAAATATAATGCTTTTAGACATGTATTTTCCTTGAATTCCTATGTAAAGAAATTTCATATGGTCCGAAATCAGTTATAATATGCAAAATAAGTAGGTTCTAAGCAAAAGCTTTTCTTTTCCAGCGACACATTCTAAACACCATTTCAAATCAGAAAAATTTTATTCATTCTAACAGATCATTACATGTCTCATTTTACAAAATTCTTATGGAAGCCTACTAAAGGGTTAAGTTGAATTATTTCTACTGAATTCCATTTTCATTAATAAATAACTTGGTACGTTGAAAGTGGCAACAGTAACTGCTAGTTACTCTGAAATTAAGAACTTTTTCTTTTTTTAAATTTTAGAAAGCATTTTCCTTTTTAACATCAAAGACTGCTGATGGCTTTCCCTCCCCTCCCCCCTTTATTTGGTTATTGCTCGTAAATGACCATCAAGTTAATTCATAGATGAAAAAAGAAGTTTCTATCTTCAAAGAAAACGAACTACGCCTAACTTTACAAATGCAGTGGTGAGAGAATAATTGTTTAAAATTTCTAAAAATAGGTGAAAACTTCTAAATAATAAGTAATACAGATTAATGTATTTTTGTGCAATATGCACAAAAAAAGTATTAAATAAAGATTAATTAGTCGTCGATGAAACAGGAAATTATGTGAAGTTCTAAATAAGCTGGGAAAATAAGTTAACTTTTAGACAATAAAAGAAAAGTATCAACTTGCACTATATATATATATGTAAGCAAAATGAGGTAGAGAGATAGCAACGAAATGGTAATGCAGAACAAGACTGAAAGCGAAATTTCGGACATAACAAACCGAAATCAGGTCAGCATTGGGCAGATAATCGTAGAGGATGTCGATTAACGTACATAAGTAAACCAGTGCGTATTCATTTTTCATTCAGTTTTATCTCCACTTGGAATAAATAATGTCAGTTGGAATAAGTTTAAAATAGAGCTAGTCTGGGGAGTCCTTTATGATATAATCAATTATCATTACATTATCATCACTTACATTTCGGTTAATTTATCCTTTATCGTTTCGTATGCAGCGCCATCTAATAATTTCACAATATCGACAATAATAATAACAACTACAAAAGGAACATTTGAAAAAAATTGCCTCTCAAACAAATAAATTGTAATTTATATTTAGGGATGTTAAAACCCTGATCCAGATTAGTTAGGTAGAACGTACACAGATTAGCACATAGTTTTGATATTATTTCCTTCGGGTCAGAGATTACTGCCATATCATGACATTTCAAAACCTCAATTCAAAATATCTGATAAGCCGTGATCCGTTTTATCGGAACAAAAAAAGGAAAAAAAAAAGCATTTGGTTTTTCAATACAGAAACTAATGAACTGTGCTGTCGAAAATAAATTTTTATACAAATTATGCGTTAGATTTAAAGATTGCAATGTGTTCAAGTCTGTTTATGCAAACAATGACGTTTTCCATTCAGATGTCATCAATTTCAAAATGATAATTCGGAAGGGTCCATATGATTTTTTTCTTCTTCCAACAAAAACATTTCCATCAAGACAATATAGCTGTCTGAAAGGAAGTGGTGTACTAGCAGTAGCGAAGAAAAAGTAATTAATATTAATAATTAATAAACTCAATTAACAAATGAATTAAAGTCATTGATTTTGACAAATGATTTCTAACTTTTTTCTAGGATCTGAGTACCCGTAGTTGAAAAATCCCAAATAAGAACACTGAATGCTTGGAAGTGTTCCATCAAGTCAAGTAAAAATGAGCCGTAATATCTATTACGGTAGCAGTAGATAGTTAAAATGATATTTCACATCTTTTAAGTATCCAAAATATTTCGTTTATACAAAATTATATGTCAACTAGAACTACTCCAACTATTATTTGATTCAAACAGATTGAAGTGAAATGTGCAACTGGATGGGTAAGGAGTCAAACACGTATTACATCCATACAGCTCCGATCGTCAAGTTTTTGATAGCCTAGTAAACATTCACATTTGAAGGAACCCGGTAAGTTCAGGCACATTGTACCAGAGAGACAACCACCAAGCTGAAAAGTCTATTGCTTAATGATTTCCATACTTTTAATTAATAAAAAGTACAATTTGTTATGAATTGAAAGTTATGGATGAAGCTTATTTTTGGAGCAAATAAAATTCACATCAGCTTGCTCCACTAAAGTTAGAATATACGACCTGTTCGCGAACAATATCGTCTCATACGCATTCATCAATATCACTGCAAACTGTCTCATTTCCAAAAAATCCCTACAAATAAAATATATTGATGTTCAGTTTTTCAAACAGTTTGTCTTTCTTTGCTTTTTGAAGTTAAATTTTAGAGATTCAGATAACTTTTTTGCTAGCATGGAACATTCAGAATGGAGAAATAATTGATAATAGACCGTTTTGCATCGACATTTCGCTCCGTAATTTGTGTTGCTGCAGATGGCGTTCGGATCACAGGGATTAGCTTCTTCGCAAGAGTTCCTGTCGACACATACTGGACAACACTGATTGGGTGGAATTTCCTGCTCATCACAATCTAATTTTGGACATTTGCTCGATTCTCTGAAATTAAAACAGAAATATCTTTATTTTTAGCTCAATGTCAAAAAATTTGTCTTGCAACCACCATAAAGCCAATCAGTTCATTAAGAACAACCAGTTGAAGAACCGTCTTGTATCAGATAAAGGGCAATCCAGGTTAATTGTTAATATTATCATAGAGTTATAGAATGAAACTCACATTTTTCAGAAATTTTGGACAAAAATAATCCAAAAAACACTAAAAAATAATGAAAAACAAATGCTTGATTGGATAAATTATAATAAAAACGAACAAAAATTGACAATCCATGTTACCATTGTCGCATATACATTTGACGCAATTTTTAGGCCAGTACTGCTGACCATTTTGTCATCTACGTCCATTGTAAAAACACTTAAAACTTCTTCATACTATCTAGAGATTTTGACATGCTTATGTAAAACCATATTTCATAAATTACCTATCATGTCTTGCATTAATTGTTGCAGTACTATGGTGACTTAATAGTTCTCTTAAGAGGGAGTTTTTCAAAGTTAAGCTGCATAGTCTAACTTATTCCATGACGAGTCGACCTCTTTAGTACAAACTGGACAACACTGTCCAGCAGGTAAAACCGGATGCTCGCACTCCAAAGTAGCACAACCGATCCGTCCACAATTTACTTCACTAAGCGCTGTACAAATGCATTCTGTGCATTCAGTATTGTTGCGATATTTTTGTCCAACTGCTATCATTGTACCATGATTGATCTAAATTTTACAATTTAACATTATCCAAAATAATAAGATTACTTATTTAAATCTTGCTACCTACGATTTAACAAAAAAAAAAAACCAAGTCCCTGGGCTATGAATTACTTTCTTTTTGAGACCCTTGTTATAAAAAATTCATAGACCCACTCTGTTAAAAAAAAGATAATTTTCAGATAGAGAATTGCTCTTTAAACCACATGAAATTTTGAGAAGAAAAAATTAATTGATACGGAAAAGAATAAGCAATTTTATGAGGACAATCAAAAACCTTGATGATTGATTTGATTTGCATTGCAACTGAAATTAGCAGATTTAATCAGTTAAAAATTAACGAACTTGACAACCCTTTTGATTTAATTCATATCTTCTTAGCCTTTGATCATGCAAATCTCTTACTTCCATTCATTTGGTTACATTTGCTTCCAAACCAACTAGGCGCTTTAGAATTTGTTACAGCATCAAATTTGTATCCGTTAATTTCTCATTATCCTTTCAATTTTATTATGATATAAATTTTTTTAAACGTAAAGATACACGCACCTATTTACATTCTTTATTTGCATAATCGAGATTTCAAAAGGTCATTAATAGACAGATTTGAAAGGAATATGGAAGTATATCATTCCTGCCACCAATTCCATTACTCTCTGATTCTGAACTCATGCAGTACCAATGAAACTGATCATTTGCTTCAACGTTGAATCGACGTATTGCATCTTGTAGCTGTTTGGGTTTATGTATGTTCTCTTCTAGCAACATTCGAACATGATCCACTCTGCAAACACATTTTGTTTTGCTGAATTCGAATTTAAACATCAGGAATTTCTGAGAGTTCCAAAGTTTGCACAAATCTTAGTTGTCTAAGGATTTATGGTTTCCGAGAAACAGTTTTTATATCAATAATATATATATTACAATAGGCTGAAAAACGATGTAATCTAAAGGGTAAATTTGCTACCAATTTCTCTTTTTTCCTATGTCTCCTTTTTTTACATTTAGATAATGATGAGGAAATAAAAATCACACCGAAATTTCGGGTCGATATTGGTAATTTGAAAAATTGAGGTGCAATTCAAAAATAAATTCATTATACTTCCGTCCAAAGTAAGAATAACTTGATTCCAGCTGTTGAGACTCAGTGACATGCTTGATTTATATTTTTTTAATACTTGTGACCGGGATCTTATCTTCACTATAATCTACAAGGAAACTTCACAACTTGAATATTATTTTTATCCCTATTTCATGGAATAAAATTTAAATTGGTTGTTAGGAATTGAGCTATATAAAATTTTATGGTTTTTAATTTTTTGAGCACCATTCATAGAAAATTTATGTTTTGTATTCAAAGCTCGAAAATTTTATGGCCCTTCCCAAGTTTATTGTACTAAATTCGAAAAAAAGACTACAGGTAACCAAGAAAAAATGTTTATCACTTTGCTGAGCTCAGAGCTTACCAAAATTTCACTAAATTTCGAAACAAACTTTTCGAATTACATTATTTGTGCACTGAATAATATTTGAAATATAGAAAATAATAAAAAGAAAAATTGCTTGATTGATTGAATATAGTGGATGATTCGATAGCCAGAAGTAAATTGTGCAATGTTCCTCCATCATAAGCAGCAAAGAGTATAGCATCAGTAAAATTTTCTTGTTGAAATTCAAAATGAAGTAGTGTATTCCGTGCTGCAATATGATGCCAGAATTGTTCTACCTGAAAAATCAAATCACTGATTCACAATTTGTTTTTGTTAGCAAACAACACTAGCATTCATCACTGAGACAAACTTAACTAATGAATTTCGTAAACTCCATTTCTAAGTTTAATTGGATTTTATAATCAATTTAGTTTATGGGATTTTTTTCAAATTTTTGGTAAATACAATCCTTTACAAAACTTTTGTTTTATCTTAAAGGACTCTCACATCCTTGCAATCATTGAATTCTTATAAAATTTCTTTCTACTCATAACGGGAAATAATGTTGCTGTTAAAAGTTTTCCTACTGGTTGTGGTAGTTCGTGCATGATTTCTAGAGTTCGTAAGTTTTTAGTTGATTCCCAGTTGTATGACATTTTTCTGTTTTATGAATAGCTTAACACAAATCAAAAATGAGAAATTCATTAATAATTTTTTCATTCAGAAAATCCAGACAAGCAATAGTATGATTTAAACAAATGAGTTAATTTTTGAGTGATCAGATTATTGCAGAATTCTTTATTATAGTGTTGCACCATATTTTTTCGTAATCTTTAAACTACTAAGGATATCAGTAAATACTTCAACTTTTGGTATTCCTCTTTGAAATCCTGGAGTAGCTACGATCATAATGATAATTAAGTTCAGTAAGAATGCAATGTAATAAATTTCCATCCTGAAAAACAAGCAAAATTTGACCGAAATTATCGCAACAGAGAATAAAAGTTGCAAAAAATAAGAAAACAGAAAGTTAATCATAAAAAATCACCCCAGATACTAATAAAAAAGAAATTTTTTTTTTAAATT